>ONZH01023974.1:0-262699 GCA_900303285.1 Rhinella marina | reverse complement strand
TTGGATAAGTAAAAGCGTTCCAAAGTTATTACCACATAAAGTGACACATGTCAGATTTGAAAAATGGGGCTTCAGCATTTGGTCCAAACTGGCTGTCGCTTGAAGGGGTTATGGGCAATGGTACCAAATATTAATGAAATGTATGTAAACTTTTGACTTTGCAGAAAATAATAAAATGCCTTAAAACATTCTCTCTCTCTCTCTCTCTCATTATTCTGGCATTTGGCAAATGATAATAATTAGAGATGAGCGATTCGTATTGAATCCTCCATTTTTCCTACTCCGAAGCGAATCCATATTTTTTCAGATTCGCTTCGTATTATTCGTAAATGTTCTTAAAATTTTGAACGCTAATGCTACGTACGCTACATAGCGTACGCATTCTTCTTGCCCCCCCCCAAAGTGGGAAAATGACGATGCGCCCCCTCAAGAGTGGGAAAGTGAAGATACGCCCCCCTCAGAAGCGGGAAAAACCAGCCCGGGAACTATTTGCACTTATAGGGAGTGAAGACTCCTCCCTCATTACTCCGCCCTCCTCTCCAGTTCAAGCCAGCGATGAACAAGATACCACAGCATGGCAAAGCAACTGCGACCAAAGTGGGGGGAAATGGGCTTTGGTAACGAGTACCCCAAACCACCGTCCGCTCCAGAAATCAGAACGTCACAGTTGTACAAGACAGTCTCACCGGCTCCTGACTTTGATATTCGCCTTGCCGACTGGTGCGGCTGGTGTGGTGGAAGCGGCTGGAGCGTCCACTTCACCGCCCAGGAGGAGAGCAACAACACCTTCCATGTGGCAGAAACCCATTGTGCTTGCATCAGTAATGGCCCAGACCCTATGGGACTACAAGAATGCGGTGGAGGACTGGGTCATCCAAGTACTGGACCATCTGAGGTCGGGTGACCCTACGCTGGAGCGGCGTAAGGGAACTGTCCTATGGATTTCAGTGGAGCGAGGCTGTGGCTTCCTGGCAGATGACGAGGACGGCAAGGAGTACTTTGTGGGTCGTAGGTCAGTGAAACGGCCATACCTGTCCCAACCCCATCACAGCCTGTACGTGAGGGATCAGGTGGAATATACCTCCATGGCATCCCTGAAAGGCCCCTTTGCTACCAGGGTTACCTTATTATCTAAGCGCCTGGTACCTGCATCAGCAACACCAGAAGTTTGGCCAGAGGAACCACCAGGCGAAGGACGCGTGCCCTGCCTACAGGAGTCACCAGATGGCAACCTCCATTTCAGGGAAAAGCCACAGCCACAGCCAGAGCCAGAGCCTCTGATCCCTGGACTGCCACCACCACCATATCACAGCCCTTTCAGCTGGGTCAGCTGACGACATCATCGTTTACTTTCCAGTCCATGGTGATCCACCAGTACCATCTACCCTGGAAAATGAAGTCAGCAGCAGCCAGGGCAGCTGGCGGTTCTTTCCTGGGTGCAAAACTGCTTGCCTGAACCGCTCCAGCCAGAAGTTGTTACCCCTGCTGTCCGAGCAGGAGTATCCAGAAAAGTGAAGGTGCAAGTGGCTGTAGTGCTCACCCGGTGACCACCACCCGGACCTGGTCAAGTCCGACTTCTGGCAGATGAGGACAGTGAAGCTTCACCACGGCAGCCAGCTTGGCCTACAGGAGGCAGGAGCATCCTCTGATGTCATTCAGTAGCAGTTCAAGTGAGGAGGACTTCAGGTCCCCCATCTGAGGAACCCTTCTACTGGCTGAGTGATTTAAAGGACACCTCTGGAGGACCTATGGGAGCCACAACATGAACTGCACCTGATGGGTGAGAGCTAGTTGGTTTCCCCTCCCCCCCCCCCCCCTTCTCAGGTTATTTTGCAAAGAGGGTTCTCTATTTGCTGCTATTTTATATTATCCATGTGGATTACACGTTACCTGTTTGGATTACAAAATTACCTCACGTGGAATATAATTGAATTTTGGACTGTGTTCCAGTGTTTTATCATGCCAAGCAGCCACAAGGAGAGACCCAAATGTATATCTGAGCCTATTATGTGTGCAAATGTGAAATTGATTGCACTAAAATGTTTGCATAATTATGTCTTTGCTGTATTTTAACAATAATGTTTTTACAGGTTCAGCAACGTTCAAGCACTTTAGCCCATTGTGTGTATTCTTTTTCAGGTATCGCAATGTGTCCTATTATGCACTTATTGTACAGTGTTTTTTAGTAAATTATGCACTTAGCCGGATAGCTAGCACCTTATTTTTCTAGCTCATATGGACTGCCTCTAAAGACTGTACGCCGCAGCCTAGCCTCGTGCGTATGACACAATCGTGAGTCATTAGTACGCTAAGGATTCGTACGCACTTTGTACGTTAATGCTTATGTATTGCGTACTTTTAACAAAGCTGACTGTATGTTCGTAATTTGTGTAGGAATGTTCGCAAAACAACGATTATTTTTTTAACGCAAATTCGACTGAATAAATTCGTATTAAGAATGAATCTTGTCAGAAATTTCAGAAAGTTTTATTCTGATTTCATGTCAGATATTGAGAAAAACATGCATATGTGTATTTTATATAGTGTATGTAAACTTCTGGTTTCAACTGTACATGCTTGCCTCACTATATAAAATATTAAAGGGATGTTGTCATAAAGACAACACTTCCCACTTGTCTTATCAGTGCATATGGATATCATAGAGGGTGTCCTCAACTTGGGAACAGAGAGTCACTCGGTCCAAGCATCTCCAATACTGGTGTACTTTAGCCATCCTTTAGAAGGATGGCCATTCATATGAACGTTACATTTCACCTTCAGTGGAAATACCTATCATCTATCACTGGCAAACCCCCTAGAGCAGCAGTGGTGTGTATGCCAAATACCACTCCATTCACACAGGGGATTATTAGACCCTGGGGCGTAGCTAAAGTTCATGGACCCAGGTGTAAGAGTTCAGCTTGGGGCCCCCTTCCCTCAGTGATTTGTGGCCAGGGTCCAAGAAGTACATAGCCTTTGTGCTGCCTGAGGCAAAAATTGAAACCACAGCCCCCTCCCCCCCATGCCAAATTCTTGACCTAACTCCTTCCCTCCAGCCAGAGGTGTAACTTGACCAGCATGCACTTTCTATAATACCGGTGACTTCTTATGCAGCACAAGGGTCTTTGGGCCCCCTCAGGCTCCTGGGCCCGGTAGCGACTGCTACCTCTGCACCCCCTATAGCTACGCCCTTGATTGGACCGATCTCCCGATTGGTGGGGACTTAGCAGTTGGACCTACACTGATCAGAAATGATTCAATTTTGGCCCAAACCCATAAAGAGATTGCTTCATCAGAGACACCCCAGAGCAATCAGCTGATTTTGCTGGGGGAAGTGGAAGATAATGGAATTTATATGCATTTTTCAATCTAGTTAAATCAATACAAGTTTTAACACATTATCTAATTTGGACCAACCCTCTCCATACTGTAGTTTGATATCGGTGTGCTCCATTTCTGCCGCATTTAGCAGGGCAACCACTCTGTACAACGTCATGTGCAATTATGAAATGCACACAAGAAATAAATTGATGGTGCCCATTTTTTCTATTAGCAATCCTTCTCATTCTAAAGCCATGATTAATAACAGCTGTAGGTAATGAATGTACGTGGGCCTGCACCACAAGGCTAGGCTTCCATGGGAGGTCGTGATGTGCAGCCTGCCCGTCCACAGTGACCAATGGGTGCATGAATTTGCAAGTTAATGGAGGTATTACCTTCAAGTTGGTGTGACCATTGGCTCCCACGTTGCCTCTGCTCCGTGAAGACCCATCCTAAGACTCACCTCTGTTAGCTACACATGTTCCAAAAGGGCATAAGATCACTGATTGTTTACACCACAAAACCCTATAGTTAATGGGGATGTCTGACTTTTTTTTTTTTTTTAAAGGTTTCTAGAGACAGCTCCACTCTGTCTTTTGGACTTGTTAGGTATTGCAGTGCATTGCAATACCAGATACAACTCATAGACATGAATGGCACTGTTTTTCTTGTGTCTAACAA
The DNA here is from genome assembly GCA_900303285.1 of Rhinella marina. Classification (NCBI taxonomy): domain Eukaryota; kingdom Metazoa; phylum Chordata; class Amphibia; order Anura; family Bufonidae; genus Rhinella; species Rhinella marina. The sequence continues at coordinate 258,697 of ONZH01023974.1, read as the reverse complement.
CCCCACTGAATCTAGAAATGAATAATAAAAGTGAACAAAAGATAAATTGCCCATGGACCCTCACTCCTATTGTTTGAACTATTGGTTTGCTACTCTGTACTGTATGATTTTGTCTTACATGGACCCAGTGATTGTGAAGTGCTGCCGAATGTTATTGTCATTAGTGTTCCATTAACCACTTGGCATCAGGGAAGGTATTGCAAATACCCCTTTGAACAGGGATTAGGCAATGTACATAGCAACAGATCCCCAGCCACTAATCAGTAAGATCTATGTCACTCCTTGTTTCTGGTTCAGCCCTTTACCCACTACTGATTACACAATACTAACAGCAGGTCACTGTGTAAATGACAAAAAAAAACACACTGCCATGAAAAGGTGACATGGATGTATATATTTGTCATGGGAATTCTATTGTAGTTGTGTTTCCAGATATGTTAAATGTGACTTTGTGTTTGGGGGGTACTATCTCTCCTTGGGGAGAGAGCACCTTAATCCTATGTGACTTTGTAAAATCACGCTTTAAACTGCTCAGGGGGATTTTTTGTATTAGGAGCAGTGATACTGACCATTTTTGTAATATACTTTAATTACTGAAATCATACATTTTTATTAGAAAAATAGCTCTAAAGTGGACGATGTTGAGCTTTAATCCCTTCCCGGCCAGCGCCGTACATGTACGGCGCTGCGGGAAGTGACTTCCGGGCGCCGTAGTGCTACGGCTCGCTGACCGGGTGGGTGCAGAAGCTGTGCCCGCCCGATCAGCGGCAGGGGTCCAGCTGTGCCCAGTCCCAGTAGCCGGACCCCTACTGTATGCACCGGCATCAGTGAAAACACCAATGCCGGTGCATTAACCCTTCATGTGCCGTGGTCAGCGCTGACCGCGGCACATGCGATGCAGGCAGTGGGAAGGGGTGTCCATCGGGTCCCCGCGCTGCTGTGACGGGGACCCGATGGCTTAGATAGCAGCTGGATACCTTCCTTAGGCATCCGGCTGCTATCTACGGAAGCCTGTGAGATCCAGCCCCCCGGATCTCACAGGCAGAAGGCTGTAAGTGTATTACATTGAGTAATACATTTCAGCCAATGCATTACAATACAGAAGTATTGTAATGCATTGTAAAGAGGATCAAACCCCCAAAAGTTAAAAAAGTGTAAAAAAAGAAAGTGAAAAAAAAAAAGTTTTGCAAAAAAAGTTTCAAGTTCCAAAAAAAAGCGTCCTTTTCACAAAATAAAGTAAAAAAAAATGTAAAAAATAGGGAAAAAAGACATATTAGGTATCGCCACATCTGTATCGACCGACTCTTTAAAAATATCACAAGATTTACCCCGCCAGGTGAACACAGTAAAAAAAAAAAGGGCCAAAACAGCCATTTTTTGGTCACCTTCCCTTACAAAAAGTGTAATAGCAGGCGATCAAAAAAGTGTATGTACCCCAAGATTGTACCAATTAAACCATCATCTTGCCCCTCAAAAAATGAGACCCTACCTAAGACAATCGGCCAAAAAAATATGGCTCTCAGAAAATGGCAACACAAAAAATATTTTATTTTGTTCAAAAATGCATCTAATGTGTAAAACTTTCCAAAAATAAAAATGTTAGGCATATTGTGTATTGCTGCATCCATAACAACCTGCTCTATAAAAATATTACATGAGATGGCCCCCCAGGTGAATGCTGTAAAAAAAAATTTTAAAACTTGCCAAAACAGCTATTTTTTTCACCTCTTGCCTCACAAAAAGTGTAATAGCAGGCGATCAAAAAGGCGTATTTAACCCAAAATGGTACCAATCAAACCGTCATCTTGTCCCGCAAAAAATTAGACCCTACCTAAGACAATTGCCTGAAAAATAAAAAAAATATGGCTCTCAGAAAATGGCAACACAAAAAAAGATTTTATTCTGTTCAAAATTAAATCTATTGTGTAAAATTTAACAAAAATAAAAATGGTAGACATATTGGGTATCGCCGTGTCCGTAACAACCTGCCCTATAAAAATATTACATGAGATGGCCCCCTCGGTGAATGCTGTAAAAAAAAAAATTTTTTAAACTATGCCAAAACAACCATTTTTTTTTCCTCTTGCCTCACAAAAAGTGTAATAGCAGGCGATCAAAAAAGCACATGTACCCAAAAATGGTACCAATCAAAACTTCATCTCATCCTGCAGAAATTGATACCCTACCTAAGACAATCGCCCAAAAAATAAAAAAATATGGCTCTCTGAAAGTGGCAGCACAAAAACAAGATTTAATTCTGTTAAAAAATGCAGCTAATGTGTAAAATTTAACGAAAATAAAAATGGTAGACATATTGGGTATCGCCACGTCCGTAACAACCTGCTCTATAAAAATATCACATGATTTTCCCCCTCAGGTGAATGCAGTAAAAAAAATTTTTTGAAAAAACTATGCCAAAACAGCTATTTTTTTTTTCACCTTGACTCACAAAAAGTGTAATACCAAGCGATCAAAAAGTCTTATGTACCCCAAAACGGTACCAATGAAAATGTCACCTCATCCCGCAAAAAATGAGCCCCCACATAAGACAATAACTCAAAAAAAAACCAATTGCTCGCGCAAACCAATCCATCAAAATCTGTGCTGCAAAATCCATATGGCGCTCCTTCTGTTCTGATTTCTGCCATGTGCCCCCACAGCAGTTTACCACCACATATGGGGTGTTGCCGTATTCAGGAGAAAATGGGGAACAAATTATGGGGTGTTTTCTCCTGCTATCCTTTGTGAAAATGAAAAATTTGGGGCTAAAGCAACATTTTATTGGAAGAAATGAAACTTTTCATTTTCACAGCCAAGTGTTTCCAAATTCCGTAAAACGCTCAGGGGGTCAAAGTGGTCAGTACCCCTTAATATATTCTTTGAAGGGTGTAGTTTCCAAAATGGGGTCACTTTTTGAGGGTTTCCGCTCTAGGGGTACGTCAGGGTCTCTCAATTACAAAATGATGCCTAAAAACCATTCTAGCAAAATCTGCCTCCAAAATCTGTATGGCGCTCCTTTCCTTCTGATCACTGCCACATGCCCATAGAGCAGTTTACCACCACATATGGGGTATTTCTGTAAACTGCAGAATCAGAGCAATGTATATTGAGGTTTAGTTAGCTGTTAACCCTTGCTGTGTTCCAAGAAAAAAAATATTAACATGAATAATCTACCAAAAAAGTGAAATTTTGAAATGTCACCACCATTTTCCTTTAATTCTTGTGGAACACCTCAAGGGTTAACAAAGTTTGTAACATCAGTTTTTTATAATTTGAGGGGTGTAGTTTCTAAAATGGGGTCATTTATGGGTGGTTTCCATTACGTAAGCCCCTCAAAATCACTTTATATCTGAATTGGTGCTTAAGAAAAAGGTTTTGGAAACTTTGTTGAAAATTTGAAAAATGGCTTCTAAACTTCTAAGCCTTCTAACGTCCTAAGAAAGTAAAATTACATTTATAAAATGATGCCAACATAAAGTAGACATATGGAGAATGTAAAATAATAATTATTTTTGGAGGTATTACTATGTATTTTGAAAGTAGAGAAATTTAAATTTGTGAATTTGCTAATTTTTCAAAATTTTTGGTAAATTTGGAATTTTTTTATAAATAAAAATTAAATATTTTGCCACAAATTTACTACTGTCGTGAAGCACAATATGTGACGAGAAAACAATCTCAGAATGGCCCGGATAAGTAAAAGTGTTCCAAAGTTATTACCACATAAAGTGACACATGTCAGATTTGCAAAAAATGGCCTGGGCAGGAAGGTGAAAACAGGCCCGGGATTGAAGGGGTTAACAACGCTCCTCTGTCTTCTGTTTACATAACACAGTCAGCGTCAGTCTCCACAGTTATGTAAACAGGAGACAGATGAGCGTTGCTAAGGCTCAAAATGGGTCACTTTAGAGCTATTTTTCTAATAGAAATATATGATTTCAGTAATTAAAGTATATTACAAATATGGTCAGTATCACTGCTCCTACACATTACACAAATAAAAATAGAACAGCAGTTACACTTTTTTAATACTGATTCAGAAGGGCAGCTCTAAAACCCGAGCCAAGAGCCAAAATTCTAAACTATAAGGCTGACCATATAAACAGTTGTACATATGTGGGGGGGGGACAGCTAAGATTTGAATGTGTTCCCATATTTTCTCCTACCCGCAAGTAGAGATGAGCGAACCTGCTCGTAACGAGCGGTTCAATGCTCGGATCCCCTGCGCTCCCCTGCCCGCAGACATCCGGATCCATCCTCACCCAACTGTAAGTCAATGGGGACAGATCCGTTTGGTGTCACACACTAGTCACATACCAGTGTGTGACACCAAACGGACCCGTCCCCATTGACTTACAGTCGGGTGAGGACAGATGGCTGCGGGCAGGGGAGCGCAGGGAATCCGAGCATTGAACCGCTCGTTACGAGCAGGTTCGCTCATCTCTACCCACAAGGAATCAGGACTACAGCTTGTAAATAAGGTTTTTCTGTCTTTTTTCCCCTTGTATTATATAACTGTTTTGCTTGTTTTGTCATTTTATTTTGTCTCTTTTTGTATTTTTTTGTATTTTTTTGTAAGCACTGAATCCTTTTGTTATTAAAGTGTTTGCTTTAACATTAGTCCCTGTATGCTCTACGGATCCACTGCTTTTTAACCTGTGTCTTGTCATCTAATTGCTGGAGAGCATGTATCTGGGGTGTGTGCTCTCCGTTTGCAGTCTGAGTAAAAGGTGAGCACAAGATTGAGTGAGCGGAGTAAATGAACCTCTAGGGCGGTATGTACATGACACACACCAAGAAGGAGTTGTTGGAATTGAATGAAACTTTCTATGTGTGAATGTAATGATGATATATGTAAGTCATTACAGTATTAGAGCAAAAGGATCATTTTATTGGAGAAATCTGTGTAGTGGTAAGGAGGCTCTAGTGCCATGTTGGGCTGCCTCTAGCCTGGATACAAGATGAGATACGGTTGGGCATGGAGGCATACAGGTTCTGTATGGTATCCTTCTGCACATTTGCCCTCAGATGTTGCAGCTGGTCATATAGATCATGCAGGCTAGAAGGTTGACAAAGTTTGTGACTCCGCTAGTCCCATAAATGCTCGATTGGCAATGAATCTGGTGACCAGGCAGGCCAATGAAGTGTGCAACCTTTGCTGTGTGTGGGTGTGCATTATCCTGATGGAAAATGGCAGTTGGATACCCTGCAATGGCACTGATCTTTCTATTTGGGTGCATTATATTTTTGTCAATAAGTATACTTGGTAAAAAAAAAATGTTCTTCTCGTGTCTCCATATGTTACTGGCTTTTGAAAGTGTGGCTTAATTACAGTATAAAAATAATGGAAAATAATGTACAATAGATGTATACATCATATATGGACTCAGCCCTCACTCTGATATGATAAAATCTGAGACTCTCAGCCAACATACACATCTGTGCCTTCCTACCAGTGCCAAGGTGGTCTCAGTCAGGCAGGTCCTACTCTAAACCTTACCTATGACGTTGGGTATCTACATTCAGGGGTGCAGACCCTTCACATATAGTGTGCTGCTCCTAGTTACATGTATAATGTTTGCTATATTGTGTTAGAGCATTATTTTCCATTATTTTTTCTTTATAAATGTAGCCATGTACATCCGCATATTCAGTTATCATGTCATGCAGGATGTTTTGTATCTTTTTTTTTTTTAAATTAAAGTATACATCAATAAAATATATGCCATATAGACAATTTTTCTATTTATAATTTAGTTTTCTTTTTTCAGATTTTCCACATTAGTTGACATAACCGTCATGTCCAATCTAAAGATTAAGTATCTGAGGATAAGCACATTTGGATTATGCACAATGTCTCAAAGATTGCTCGGGCCTGACAGTGACACTACGTAGACAGCAATATAGAGTACTGAGAGTAAAATTAATATGCAGAGCATGTATGGGAAGGAGCTTGAGAAAATGTGATTAGTGGCTTCAGCTTGCTAATTAACATATCAGTATGAATTTTGCCATTCACGCTATGCTGTTCTATGAGGGCATTTTCTCTTGTGCCTTGCATTCTTATCGCTGCAAATCAAAGCTGATAATGAGGAGGCAGACATGTTTGAGAGCTCTTTACAGTTATGTATTGGCACTTCTATCATCAGTCACTTGACAGCATGAAGTACACTCCAAGGTTTCATTTGGCATAAAGGGGCAGCACTAGTGATTTTTTAAAAGGATCATCTAATTATTATTCTTTATCTTTTCAAATTTAAAGGCCCATTTAGATGGACTAATGTATCAGGCAAGTATCAGGAACGAACTGTTTATTTCCAATAATTGCCTGCTCATCAGAGTATATTTACATGCAGCAATCACCTCTGCTGTAAGAGGACCAGCAATCAATACTGCAGTCGCTTGTAGACATACAAAATCATTGTTTCTGTGCTGCAAATCCTTTTTTACACAGTGCTGCTGCCCAGAAATTAGGATTTTAGTTGCTGCATCAGCGGTTTTCATGAATTCATATTTGGGGAGGCAGAATAATAGTCACATCAACTCATTTTCTGTGGACTTAATCTAGCCAGGTAATAAGAACTGGCTCCCTAGCTCCTGGGATTCTCCAGCCTTGACATGACCTTTGACATTTGTCTAGTCCTGTGACATGAAATTTACATAGAGCAAAATTAATGGAAAAAGAAAGATTTATTTATTTACTTTATGCACTCTTTTTTTTTTTTTTTTTTTTTTTTTAAAGAACATAATTTTTGCTAAACACACAAAAAACAGGAACACAACAAGTAGATTCTCTTCAGGTTCATCCTGTAAGTTACACTCATGCAATCATGTGCAATAAGGTCATTTTAAAAATTCCTCACAAAGATACATACAGTCAGTCCGCAGCTTCTTGCAGGTAGGATAGCTTTAAAGGAAATGTATCACCAAAAAATGTATCTGCCAGTTAAAACCAGATAGCAACAAATATCTTTTTTTTCTAATCTGTTTTTATTTTCTGATTACAGATTTTTTTTATTTTATTTCCTAAACATGATTATGGGCGGCCATCTTGCCTGAGCTGTACCTAACAGCATTTACAAAACATAAAAAAATTGCTTTATGGCAGCCCCATGGGCCATAGACACAATGGCCAGGAGAAGACCTCATTGACTTCTACAGGAGAGTTTTCTAGTCATGCTCTGTGACTTGTGCAGAGGTCATTGTACAAGGAAAGAATAGATAAGCTTTGACTCCTGTTGTGAATGATGGATCGTGTCAGAAGTGATATCTCCTTATCATTACAGTGGCCAGTGCGAAAATTGCAGGATTTTATGGTTTGTTTGTTTTTAATTATAGATATTAGATGCTACTTGACTGCGTCTCCCTATTAGTAGTATGGCCAAGCCCTTTAGTGCCATCTCAAAAACATCCCAAGACAGCCTTGAAGACTCTTCCTCCAAGTACTCTATGAAGCATATAAAACATAGTGCAGTGCCATCACCATTTAAAAAGGGAACATACTATTTATTACACTCACATAATAAAAGCACATCAGGTAAATCAATAGAAACTATGAGACTTTCAGTCTAGTATCTACAAGTTTTTATATTAAAAATATACAAAATATTTTTTTTCCTTGCCACTATCTTATATATATATATATATATATATATATATATATATATATATATATTTAAAAAATCCAGATTTTTTTTTACAGTTTTCTCACTGATTTCCTATTCTGTAAAGATCACTTTTCAGCAGTCATTTCATTATAATCACAGGCATGATTATAGTTAGCACAGAATCCACTATTCACAATAGGTGATGTTCACAGCTTAACTCCTCCCCTCCCTGCTCAATGACTTCTGTACAGGTTAAAGAGCATGCCTACGAAACTCTTCCATAGAAGTTTATGAACATCTCTATTCCACAGTTTTTTGTGTTATTAATGACACATGCTTGGTGGAAGCCCCATCATAATGGACTTTACATTGGGGCCCATGGGGCACAATTTACACCTCAGAAAACAGATTGTAATATGGATGTAACATCTGGACAACTCCTGGTTCTACTTAAAGGGGTTATCCCATGAAAAATATTGTACAGTTTTCAAACCAGCACCTGGATCTGAATACGTAAATTTTGTATAGCAACTGAGTTATTCAATAAAATGTATCTGCATAGCACCACCTGCTGTTTGTTCTTTCTATCATTTCTTTGTCCTGCTCACTGAGATGGACACACATGCTCAGTTTCATTCTCCTGAGCTGTGATAGGGAGAGAGCTCCAGCAGAAAAGACACGCCTCCTGAGCCGTGATAGGGAGAGAACTCAGCAGAAAAGACACGACTCCTGAGCTGTGATAGGGAGAGAACTCCAGCAGAATGGACACACCTCCTGAGCTGTGATAGGGAGAAAGCTGCAGCAGAAAAGACACACCTCCTGAGTTGTGATAGGGAGAAAGCGCCATCAGGAAAGACACGCCTCCTGAGCTGTGATAGGGAGACAGCTGCATCAGAAAAGACACGCCTCCTGAGCTGTGATAGGGAGAGCATGGGCATGGCCCCTTAGCTGCAGCAGAACAGACACTCCCCTTGAGCTTGATATAAATCTAGCAGAGCAATAAATGGGGAGATCTCTGGATCCATGTGAGGTACAGGGCTGGTTCTAGCTGTGTTAGAAAGAGACTGTCATGTACCATATGATGTCTGATTTTCTTTTTTTTACATTAATGATGGGATTATCCCTTTAACAAAACTATGGCACTATAGATACTGGAGGTTCATGTATTATGTCTAGAATAATTAAGTATCTACTAAAGGGTCTTAGGGGGTGTTGTATTATACAGGTATCACTGTCCCTCAGCTCAGACACTGTATAACACAGTGTGGCAGATATACTGTACCAGAATCCTGTCTCAAATTGAACCACGTTTACTAAGTATCTTTAAGTAACTAAGTAACTTATCTCTAAGTAACTTTTTGCACCTTGCTTGACATCTGGGCAGTTTCTTTAAAATGTAGCTACCGAAAAAATATTAACATAAGCTACCAAATTCCTGTTATTACATTTGGTAAATGCTCCTGAATGAGAAAGACAAGCATCGCTGTGAAAAAGTCAGATGGTAGCTAAGAGGTTACAGGCTGTCATCTATTTGCTGGACACTAGGAGGCAGCATGTGGATTTCTCCAAATTATTTTTTCCAACTAGAACAGACTAATGCTTTACTTTGCTTGAAGGTTCCTTGTAAGTGAATTTTATATTCTTATCTATATGTCCAGTAATCCATAATACTTTATAATGCGTCCGGCTGCTATCCTTTAAATCAGCATGCCATTGTGGCCATAGTAAAGAATAATTTTCTTTGCTAGCTTTAAACCTTAATTATCTTTGGCTAAATAATATATGTAATGTCTGATAAGCCAAGACTAGAACTGAACACGCTGTGCAGTATACTCGCTTAATTTAAGGAAATGTCTGATCTGAATAATTAGTTTAATCAATGGAAATTAATTCTTTTTGGACCATAAATTGTTTTAGGCAAGGATTTCTTATCCTTTTGTGCAATCAATAGTAGTAAGGAGCCACGCACTCAACAGATGTAGCAGATTAAAGCTTATTGACTGCTGGCATGAAACTAACTTACGCATGAATCCGCTTAGAAATACAGCTATTTCACTCCAGCATAGCAAACAGAAATCATTAAAGGACCATTATGTCCCAAACTTTAACTCCAAAGACAAAAATTGCTAACACTTTCCAATCCAACAAAACTAGGTAAGTGAAACTAAGTCCTTTTCTATTGTAGCTACTCCTGAATTCTGGCATATTGTGTCCCAAACTATGGTGCATTTTTGCACAAAATGTCGAATGCCATTTTAGATATACCCAGGGGCATAGCTATGTTGGAAGTAGGGGCTGCTATGGGGCCTGAACTCAGAAGAGGCCAGGAGGAGGACTGAAAGATTTTATTGTCAGGGCCCCCTCAACAGTGTTATACAATTACAGTATATGAAGTGACATGACATACAGCATATACGTGTAGGAAACAGATAGCGCGGCTGCTGGGCTTAGTTTGGTCAGGATTGGGGGTACAACAGGGGTGGGATTCAAATTTTTAACAACAGGTTCCTTACTCAACAACGGACCTGCGGCATCATAACACATTTACATATACATCACATATATGCAACACACATACACATAAATACACCATATACATGGTACACATACATAAATACACTATATATACACTACACACATATACTACCCAACTTTAAAAAAACCTAAGGAGCTAAACTATGGAATAGAAGGGCTCATCTCCAGGTGCCAGCCGGATCTGTAATTTTAACAACCGTATCTGGAGAACCTGAGTGAACTGGCTGAATCCCGTGCCTGGGGCACAATCCTCAGAAGACGCAATCGTGAACACAGAACTGCCTGTGGCAAGCTCCAGAAGTGAGACTGAGTGAGTGATGGGTGATGTCACCACTTGCTTGAAGGGTCAGAAAGACCTACACTACAATCCAAAGCACCTCACTTCTGGAGCTTGCCATGCAAAGACCATCTGGTATCGCCACCCCCTGGGCTAGACCTCTCAGGTAGGAAGGCATATTGATGCATGCTTCAGTTCAGGTGTATTCAAGCGGAGCAGTAGGAGACCAATTAATACAATGCAGCATAGTAGTCTATCAATATACAGCGGGAGTGTGAGTCTTTTATTTCTCACTACAGAGTTATAACGTGCTGTAGCGGACAGCACTTGATTTTCAGTCCCCTCACCCCTGCAATATTTACAGCCCCACAGTGGCGCCACCAGGGAAGCTTTAGTTAAAATATTTTTTTCTGATGCTCTGTTGTCTAAACCTGGGGTGCGTCTTATAGTCAGATACATCTAATATCTGTAAAATATGATATTTATAAAGCAAATAAGTCGTAATGTAAGCTTGTTGAGGGGGCTGGCTTGGTGGAAAAGGGGGTGTTGCTTAGCAGGAGAGGGGTGTGGCTTTAGATGCAACATTTTGCAACAGATTAAAAAAAAAAAATAGCCAAACAATAGATGGTATACAAAAGTGACTAGCCATGCACCAAATTTATGATCCTACCTCAGCCACTATGATAAATCTGGCAAATCTTTAGATTATCTGGTCTAAATTTAAGTTGTCTACATTTTAGACAGGATTAGTAAATCTGCCAATGTGTATACTCTCCACACATGCCATTAGTGCCCTGTGCTCATATACTATTCTATCACATCCAAAGTATGTTACACAAGATTACCAGGACTTCACCATTGATGGCCCTGTTTAAGAATAGTCCATTGTTGTTTGGGGACGGGGGGATGGACCTTGAAGGACACTGCCAATCAGTACAATGAAAAGGCCAAGTTGCAATACTGGGCCAAGACAAATATGTCTACATTTTTATAATAACCATTGAAACATTTCAGTTTAAAGTTCAGCCCTTTCCTTTCCAAATTTAGAAGCATAAATGATTGTCAGATTAAAGGTCTTAATGAAAGGGCTGCATGGTCTCTGTATCCTATGGACTTTGCTAACAACCCTCCAACCCACAAGACTAGCCAAACCTGCCAATTTCTGCTGGACTGACCACATCATGGGTATGAGGGGGACCCCAAGGAAAGTATAGGGTATGTCAGACGTCAACATGCCTAATCATTTGCTCTCAAGGGAGATTACCCGCAGAGGTGCCTGGCAACGACTTATTCATCTCTCCAAACCTAATGGCTTTGGGTATGCCCTATCTGTCATGGTCACACTTTGCTACTGCACGTTCACATCAGGAAGTGCTGATAGCCAAACAAATGAACCCCCACCCTCTCTGTCAAACACATTAGATGCTGTAGCTATTGACCATGGCATCTAAGGACTTCAACTGCCAGATCGAAGCTTGTTGGGCAGTGGCCGTGAGATCATCATGATGGATACGGTATCAGAATATAGTAATAACCACCTTGTCATGGAAGATATATCTGGTGATAGGTCAAAGGGTTAAACATACACAAGACGTCAAATGGTAGATTTCAGATCAGATGTTCATTTGTACTTTGCAATCTTAAAATTATTAAATAGGAATGTGTTGCAGATGCTGTACAAATTTATGTTCAGACAGGCTAATGTATTCTGTATGCATCATTGCCACAAATTATTCCCAGTAAATTAGCAATCAAAAGGGAAAGAGCAGTAAAATAAAAGCTCAGTTCAGAAACCCAAGTGATTCTCTTAATGTACATGAACCTTAAAGGGATACTACAGTTTTAGCAAACAACTGTCATCTTTTAATGAAACGTTCATTTACCATCAGACGATAAAGTTCAGTTCTAGTTACGTGATGGCAGTGTTTAGACTCAGGAGCTTGTTGTATACGGTTTATACATTGAACTCAAAATTACAGTCTGCACAGTACCTTTTTGACATGTGGCAGAGTATTATTATTTAAGGGGGGGTCCAGTCATGAAGTACAGCTTAAAATGTTGAAAATGAAGTCATACTCACCTTACCAACGTGATTCCGATCCTTCCTGGGCCACTGAGCTCTTCAGTAAGATCCATTCTTCCAGCAGTGTTTGTCTACGGGCATTGAATATCAGTGTGCTTTATTAACCTGGATTCAATGACTAGGAGCTGTGTCCGTCTGCTTTTGCCCATATAGGGGACATTCAAGGGCAAAATACTCAGCAGAAAAATCTGGCAAGTATTTTGCCTGTGGATATGCCCTATTCAATGGGGATAATCAGCATTTGGGCACCTGCCACAGTCTCTGCGCTGGTTCCAAAGGGCAAGACAGGGCAGGACACACTAATTCAAAGTGCTTCCGCACCACAAAAAAATAGAACATGTTCTATTTTTTTTAAGGTGCAGACAGTTGGATGCAGATCGCATACCCCATTCAAGTGAATGGGTCTGCGATTTGTATGCAGTAGCCCCACGGTCAGTGCCCGTGTATTACGGTCCGCAGCACGGGCGGCACGCGTTCATGTGCATGAGGTCTTAGAGTGAATGGGACAAGGGATGAGAAAGTCCCTGGTTCAAGACCCCTAAAGGGGTTAAAAATTATTAAAGTAAGAAATGAAACAAAATATTAAGTTTAATATATATATATATATATATATATATATATATATATACACACATACAGTACAGACCAAAAGTTTGGACACACCTTCTTATTCAAAGAGTTTTCTGTATTTTCATGACTATGAAAATTGTAGATTCACACTGAAGGCATCAAAACTATGAATTAAGGCTACTTTCACACTAGCGTTTTTAAATTCCGGTATTGAGTTCCGTCATAGGGGCTCGATACCGGAAAAAAACGCTTCAGTTTTGTCCCCATTCATTGTCAATGGGGAAAAAACTGAACTGAAGACAACGGAATGCTCCTGAAAGCATTCCGTTCCGTCTTCAGACCGGAAAACAAACCGCAGCATGCTGCGGTTTTCTCTCCGGTCCGGGCATCCGCACCAAGACGGATCCGGAATGACCCCCAATGCAAGTCAATGGGGACGGATCCGTTTGGTGTGACCACAATGGTAAACGGATCCGCCCTCCATTGACTTTCAATGGAGTTCAGGACGGATCCGTCACCACATACATACAGACAGACAGACATACATACACACATACACACAAACACATACATACTTACATACTCCAGGCAGGCAGGCCGCACGTCTTCATGCCCAGGAGGCGCGCCGCTATGACGATTCCCTACAGCGCCCAGCAGAGGGCGCTGTGGGGAATCGTCATAGCTGCGCGCCTCCTGGGCGTGAAGACGTGCGGCCTGCCTGGAGTATGTATGTATGTATGTATGTGTTTGTGTGTATGTGTGTGTATGTATATCTGTATATGGTACTGTGTGACATGTGTGGGGCCAGAACGCGGTTCTGGCCCCACACATGTCCCTGCGGCAGTCCGGATCCGGCGGCACCCTTCACCTGCCGGATCCGGACTGCTGCTAGTGTGAAAGTAGCCTAACACATGTGGAATTATATACTTAATAAAAAAGTGTGAATATATATTATATACTTAATAAACAACTGTAAATACGTCTTATATTCTAGATTCTTCAAAGTAGCCACCTTTTGCTTTGATTACTGCTTTGCACACTCTTGGCATGCTCTTGATGAGCTTCAAGAGGTAGTCACCTGAAATGGTATTCCAACAGTCTTGAAGGAGAAGGTGTGTCCAACCTTTTGGTCTGTACTGTATATAAAAATATATATATATACACACATTATTTTTTTTAATATATATATATATATTTTACACACAGAATAAGGAGATAGAATAAAAATATAATTTAAAAAAAAAGATACCAGATATCGCCTTCCCGAAAATGTCTGAATTATAAAAATATTTAAAATTCCTGTGCAGTGAACACCGTAACAGAAAAAAATGAAAACCATATGACTCGCCATTTTTTTAGTCACCTTTTCTCCCCCCAAAAATTTAATAACTGATCAAAAAGTCATACTTACCACAACAATGATACCAATAAAAACAAGCACTCATACAGCTTGGTGGTGGACAGAAATATTAAAAAAAAAAAAAAAAGTTATGGCTGTCAGAAAATAGCAATGCAAAGAAAATTAATTTTTTCAAAGTTTTTTTTAAATTAAAAGTAGTAAATCAAAAAATGTCAAATTTGGTATCGCTGTAGCTGTATTAAACCGCAGAATAACAAGATCAATGTCATTTTTAGCGAAAGACGTGATGTCAAAACCCCAAAAACTATGGCGGAGTTGTGGGTTGTTGTTTTTTTAACCCCACAAAGATTTTTTTTCTCCCTTTTCCAACAACAGACATGGTAAATTAAATGGTGCCCTTAAAAAATACAACTTATCCTGCAAAAGCCTATAGCTATTGGAACGTGGGGAGGAAAAAACGAAAATGCTAAACCAAAACTGGGGCAGTACATAAGGGGTTAAACCAATGATGTACTTCTCCACAGCTCCAGCACCACCCCAACAATGCTCAGTTATTTTATAGCTCCTCCAACTGAGCTAGATACATAGACACTCCCCTATCACTAGAAAAGAACGTCTGCATGGACATGGTCATGTTACCACAGGCCAGAACGGAAGACAGGCGCAATAAAGGTAAAAATATATATATATATATATATATATATATATATATATATATATATATATATATATATAATAAAATTACACCTATCTTCATGAATGTTTATTTTAAATAATTTTAATGCAAACTGGAAAACCGCATTAAATTCATAGTTGGCATTAGCTTATGTCTTATTTTAAACTAGGAGGCTTAGAGCCTCTGTAACTAAAGATCTTAGCATGGAGCGATTATTTTTGTTTGGTCATTTTCCTATAGTTTCCCGTCCGAGTATCCATATATATGGCCCCTATTACCCAGTACAAGGCCTCCCATTTACTATTAGAAGGCATATGTTTTTTTTGTTGTTAAGTCTGGTTTGCAGGTCTTTCCTCTTAAGAAACAGTGAAACAGAATACAGATACAACTTTAATAGTGGGAGAACTAATACAATTCAGCAAGGTTTTCATTTTACAGAATTAACTTTTAGAAGTGGTTATGATAAAGCATCGGATCCAAGTCACAAGACAATTTCAGAGTGAATACTGGTATTGCTTAAGGAATTACTGAGCAGTAGACTGGTGCTATGGGCATCTTGTACTATCAATACATTTAAAAGATACACTGCTTCAAGTAGATGTACCACCTATTTACACTACACATATGGTAGATTTCTAATCATTACTTAAAGGGGTTGTCTTGCTTGAGCAAATGGCATTTATCATGTAGAGAAAGTTATTACAAGGCACTTAATATATTATTATCCATATTACCTCCTTTGCTGGCTAGATTAATTTTTCCATCACATTATACACTGCTCATTTCCATGGTTATGACCACCCTGCAATCCATCAGTGGTGCTGGCCCTGCTGGCACACTAAAGGAAAAAGTGATTTCGCTTATAGTATTCAAGCACGACCACTGCTGCTAGATTTCCAAGTCGCCTCCCCAACGGCACGGATAGGAGGATATCCCCGCCCAGGGACAGGAAACACCACAGAGAATTTGTTTTAAAATGGCCCCCCCTCCTTACCTCTCCAGTTGCTTCCTGTCCCTTGGGATGCACGGAGAAATGCTCCTATCCGGTCATGGGGGAGCTTACCTCGCCGAGGCCTGGAGTCTGGGTCCCGGTTCTTCCGGAGGGCCTGTGCAGGGAGCAGGTACATGGGGTTTCGGGCTTCCCCCGTCTCCTGGCAGTAAGACCTTCCCTGGAAGGCAGCCCTGGGCAGCGCACGATCTTCTTCGGAGGTTGGCTGCGGAGGTTCTTCGCCGCGTGTGGCTGAGCAGCTTGTGGAACGCATCTGGGCGGATGCGTTCCACGAAGACTTCCGGGTGCGGCGTTTCCGGCTCGCGCATGCGCAATGGAGGTGGTGAGTACGTGATGATGTCATCTACCCGGGAAAAGTTTAAATTTTGGCGCCACATTCAAATATTTGTGGGTTTTCTTGTGAACCACTCTGGCTGTGTTTGGCAGTGTCCAGCCTGCTGGTGATTTGTCTTTTCCACAATTACCATGTCAGAATCAGACCCAAAAAGACGCGCAGAACCTCAGGAAGCCCCTGCCCAGGTCGGTCCCTCCTCTGGAAATTATGTGAGTAAATTTTTTCCTATTACCGTTTTTTGGTATATTATTTTTATATTATTTTTTTCTATTAGGAGTCACAGAAAGCTCCAACCAAAAAATGTGGCATTTGTAGGAAGTCTTTATCCTCTTCGCATAAAAAACCCCTATATGTGCAAAATGCATTCAGCATGTCGTCTCTGAAGAATCCCCCTCCTTCATCGCCAATCTTAAAAATATGATTAAAGATGAAGTAAATTCAGATGTAAGTAAAGCCACAATACCGCTAGCGACTACGGCTTCCTCCTCTGGGATGTCTCCTCTGGCTGACTCAGCGGTTGCGGGACCCAGCCAAGTATTAGTAGAGGAGAGTGAAGCGGATTCTGAGGTATCAGAGATAGAAGACACTTCTGGGCAACCTCTGTGCCCTTTGGATGATAAAGATGAGATCCTTAGAGCGGTCAGAGCCACTATGGGGTTGCAGGATCCTAAAGAGACTAACAGTCTCAGATAAAATGTTCCAGGGTCTTGGTGAGAAGAAAAAGGTTTTTTTTCCCGGTTCATGAAAACCTAGTTAAGCTCATTAAAAAGGAGTGGAAGGATCCTGAAAGGAGAGCTCCAGTTACCGAATCTTTTAAGAGGAAATACCCGTTCTCTGAAGAGGATGCGGCTCTATGGAATAAGATTCCGAAATTGGATGCCCCAGTGGCCGGCATGTCAAAAAGAGCAGCCTTGCCTTTTGAAGACGGTCTTCTCAAAGACCCCTTGGATAAAAAAAATCTGAGTCCCTCCTAAAACGATCATGGGACACTTCTACTGCCCTGTTAAGACCCAGTAACGCAGCCACATGTACAACCAGGTCTATGACCCTATAGGTAGAAGAACTAGAACATCACTTGGTGTCGGGTACACCTAGAGAAGACATCTTGGCATCTCTTCCCCTTATGAGAAAAGCTACTACCTATATTGCCGATGCTTCTGCAGATATTGCTAAATTCTCAGCCAGAGCAGCGGCCTTGTCTAATTCTGCCCGGAGATGTACTTGGCTGAGAGCTTGGTCGGGTGATGCAGGCTCAAAAAATAAATTAATAGCTGTGCCATGTGAAGGTGACAGGCTGTTCGGTACCAGCCTAGATGATATTCTGGAAAAAGCTTCAGAAAGGAAGAAAAAGTTCCCTATAGATTCTAGATTTTATAATCAGAGACGAGCTGCTAGAAATCAGAGGGCGTTTCGTCCAGTCTCTGGAAAGAAAGACCAGGCCTTTCTGTCCTCCTCCAGATCGCAATCCTTCAGGGGGAGAGGGAAGAACATCTTCTACTCCAGAAATACTTCTACAAAACCCTCTTCCCAATGACGCCAGCCTTTCAGTAGGGGGAAGGTTGTCCCAGTTTCATCCAGAATGGAAGAAGATTTCAGATTCTGCCTGGGTATTGGATACAATCCTGCTGGGATATCGCCTAGAATTTCAAAATATTCCCCCAACATTCTTCTGCCAGACAAGACTCTTCCAAGGCAAAAGACAGTCTATTATGGAGAAGGAGATAAATCTCCTCATTCAAAAGAAGGTATTAATCCCCGTTCCTCCCTCTCAGGAGGGTCAGGGATTTTATTCTCCAATTTTTCTAATAAAAAAAACAAACGGGTCTTTTCGTACCATCATCAACCTAAAAAAATTGAATATGTTCCTGAAGTACAAAAGGTTCAAGACGGAGACAGTGAAGTCAGCCACCAAACTGGTGAAGCAGAATTCTTATATGGTGACCCTGGACCTGGAGGATGCGTACTACCATATCCCCATTCACCAAAATTCTCAGAGGTTCCTCAGGATTGCAGTAATATTGAAGGGCACTGTTCATCATCTACAATTCAGAGCCCTCCCATTTGGTCTGTGTGCAGCACCAAGGGTTTTTACAAAAGTAATGTTAGAAGTGGTGGCCCATTTTCATCTACACTCAATATTAATCATTCCATACCTGGACGACTTTCTCATTATAGCTCCATCTCCAGAGAAGCTGTTAGAAGACCTGAAGTTCACAATCTCAGAGTTCCACCACCTGGGGTGGAAGAGAAATCAAGAAAAATCAGATCTCCTCCCAGAGCAGAAAAAATGTTTTCTGGGAACTCTGCTGGACTCAGTAAGAATGTTTTCCTTTCTTCCTCCAGAGAAATTGGACAGTTTTCCACTGAGATTCCAGCAGCTATCTCAAAAGTCTTCCAGCTCCTTTAGAAAAATCATGGCCATCCTGGGGTTGATGACTTCTATGATCCCAGTGGTAAGTTGGGCCCAGGCCCACTCTCGTCCACTTCAATCTTTTCTCCTTTCCAGATGGGACAAGGGTCAGAAATACCTGGACGAAAGAGTGCAGATTCCTCTGTCGGTCAGGAGATCCCTGAATTGGTGGCAGGAGAGAAGGAATCTT
Source organism: Rhinella marina (assembly GCA_900303285.1). Lineage (NCBI taxonomy): Eukaryota > Metazoa > Chordata > Amphibia > Anura > Bufonidae > Rhinella > Rhinella marina. The sequence continues at coordinate 239,646 of ONZH01023974.1, read as the reverse complement.
CAGAAGGGTGTCCCTTGGAGACCAAGTTCGCAGATAGTGGTCACTACAGATGCCAGCGACAGTGGCTGGGGAGCCCACACAGACAAATCCCTTATTCAGGGGTTATGGGACGAGTCATTGGGGGGGGGGGGGGGGGGGGGGGGGGGGGGGGAGTCCTCAAACCACAAGGAACTGTTGGCAGTCTGGTGCGCACTTCAAGCCCTGAGGGAGGAGTTACTTTTTCAGCATGTAAAGATCTTCTCGGACAACTCCACAGTGGTGTCGTACGTCAACAAACAGGGGGGAACCAAAAGTTTGGCCCTGAACAGGATAGCCTCCCAAATATTCTTTTGGGCAGAAGAAAATATTCTTTCCCTTGTGGCGGTTCACCTGAAAGGTACGGCAAATGTTACAGAAGACTACCTGAGCAGAGTCATGATCAAAGAAGGGGAATGGAGACTAGAGTCAGGCGTCTTCCAGTTATTGATCAAGAGATGGGGTTGTCCAGTGATAGATCTTTTTGCTACCAGAGCAAATCGCCAGGTTCAATAGTTCTTCTCCCTCCGTCAGAGCGAAAATCCTCTAGGGGTAGATGCCTTATCTCAGGATTGGTCAACAGACCTATTGTATGCCTTTCCACCGGTTCCCCTTATTCCAAGAGTCCTTCAGAAGATCCAGGAAGACAGAGCCTCGGTGATTCTGCTAACCCCCTTTTGGCCAAAAAGGACCTGGTTTCCTCTGCTCCTGGAACTGTCCGCAGGGGACTACTTCAAACTTCCTCAGAGCCCGGATCTTCTTTCTCAGGGTCCAGTATTTCACAAAAACCTCTTGGTCCTGAATTTGACGGCTTGGAATCTGAAAGGCTGATCTTAAGAGGGAAAGGATTTTCGGAGCAAGTGATTTCCACCCTCTTATCTAGTAGGAAGATCACTTCAAAAATCTACACCAGAATGTGGAAAGCCTTCTTACAATTCTTAAGTTCAGAGGGAAGATCTTCTGCTACTATTAGTATTGTAGATGTTCTAGACTTCCTACAGAAGGGTCTGGATAAAGGTCTAAAAACCAATACGCTAAAGGTACAGGTCTCGGCACTTAGTGTATTTCTGGATCGAAAACTGTCAGAAGACTCCTTTGTAAAGAGAATCTTACGAGCCTCAGAAAGGATAAGACCATTCGTCCACTCTACAGTGCCTCCTTGGGACCTATCCTTGGTCCTTTCGGTCCTGGCAGATAGTCCATTTGAACCTATAAGTATGATCCCAATCAAGTTGTTAACTTTTAAGACTGCCTTCTTGCTTGCCATCACCACAGCCAGAAGAGTCGGTGAAATACAAGCGTTCTCCTGTAAGGCCCCCTACATGGAGATTCTAGATGACCGCATTATACTGAAACATCATCCAGTCTTCTTGCCAAAAGTAACTACCTCTTTTCATCGTCTAGTCACCCTTCCTTCTTTCTGCCAGAACCCTACATCTAAAACGGAAGCGGAGTTTAGTCATCTAGACATTAGAAGATGTGTTCTCGCTTACCTTGAGTCTAACAGTACTTTCAGATCTTCAGACAGCTTACTGGTTCAGTTCCAGGGAAAGAACAGAGGGGCTAAGGCAAGTAAAACCTCTATAGCTAGATGGATAAAATCTGCTATCTCTTTGTGTTATGAAAAGAAGGGGTTGTCTCCTCCCGTAGGTTTAAAGGCCCACTCAACTAGGGCTGTATCCACTTCTTGGGCAGAGGGCTTCAGCTTCGGTAGATCAGATTTGTAGGGCTGCTACCTGGAAGAGACCTTTAACCTTTTTTAGGCACTACAAATTGGATGTAGGACAGTCAGAGTTATCTTTCGGTAGAAAGGTCTTGTCTGCTTCTGTCCCCCCTAGAGTTTCTCTGGTATATCCTCCTATCCGTGCCGTTGGGGAGGCGACTTGGAAAAGACAAAAATTACTCTTACCGGTAATTGTTTTTTCCAGTAGCCTCCACAACGGCACCTTTTTTCCCACAATAAAAAAAAAAACAAAACAAAACAGTATGAGGTTTTTTTATACCTATATAGTGAATTTTTTGTTAGTTTGAGTAGAGTTTCTCTATTAGACTGGTCAGAGTCTTTATTTTATTTCTATCCTAATCCTATGAAGAGTTAAATAGGATGTTTTTTGCCTGTGTTAACCGTTTTGTGTCTCCTGTAAGCATCTTTCCTGTGGTATCAACTGGAGAGGTACGGAGGAGGGGCCATTTTAAAACAAATTCTCCATGGCGTTTCCTGTCCCTGGGCGGGGATATCCTCCTATCCATGCCGTTGTGGAGGCTACTGGAAAAAACAATTACCGGTAAGAGTAATTTTTGTCTATTATAAAATTACACCTATCTTCATGAATGTTTATTTTAAATAATTTTAATGCAAACTGGAAAACCGCATTAAATTCATAGTTGGCATTAGCTTATGTCTTATTTTAAACTAGGAGGCTTAGAGCCTCTGTAACTAAAGATCTTAGCATGGAGCAATTATTTTTGTTTGGTCATTTTCCTATCGTTTCCCGTCCGAGTATCCATATATATGGCCCCTATTACCCAGTACAAGGCCTCCCATTTACTATTAGAAGGCATATGTTTTTTTTGTTGTTAAGTCTGGTTTGCAGGTCTTTCCTCTTAAGAAACAGTGAAACAGAATACAGATACAACTTTAATAGTGGGAGAACTAATACAATTTGGCGAGGTTTTCATTTTACAGAATTAACTTTTAGAAGTGGTTATGATAAAGCATCGGACCCAAGTCACAAGACAATTTCAGAGTGAACACCGGTATTGCTTAAGGAATTAATGAGCAGTAGACTGGTGCTATGGGCATCTTGTACTATCAATACATTTAAAAGATACACTGCTTCAAGTAGATGTACCACCTATTTACACTACACATATGGTAGATTTCTAATCATTACTTAAAGGGGTTGTCTCGCTTGAGTAAATGGCATTTATCATGTAGAGAAAGTTATTACAAGGCACTTACTAATGTATTATTATCCATATTACCTCCTTTGCTGGCTAGATTAATTTTTCCATCACATTATACACTGCTCATTTCCATGGTTATGACCACCCTGCAATCCATCAGTGGTGCTGGCCCTGCAGGAAAAAGTGATTTCGCTTATAGTATTCAAGCACGACCACTGCTGCTAGATTGTAGAGTAGTCATAAACCCTGGAAACAAGCAGTGTATAATGTGACGGGAAAATGAATCCAGCCAGCAAAGGAGGCAATATGGGCAATCACAATACATTAGTAAGTGCCTTGTATTAACTTTCTCTACATGATAAATGCCATTTGCTGCAGAGAGACAACCGCTTTAAAGCAGGGTTCCCCAACTGTTGACAAACTACAACTCCCATCATGGCCAAATTACCTGCAGCTATCAGGGCACAACAGGAGTTTTAGTTTTGCAACAGCTGGACAGCCACAGGTTGGAGATCACTGCCATAAAAGGTACGGTCACATTGTAGTGCAGCATGTTATAGAGCAGGAGGAGCTGAGAAGACTGAAATTTTGTAGGAAAAGATTTAGAATAACTTGTATTTTATTCATTAAATTTTCTACTCTCTATGCTTAGAAGTCCAGTAGGTGGTCCCGCTAAGGACAGACTGCTTTTTGTGTGTGCACAATTATACAGAGCTGCGAATCACTGAGAAGGTCTACCTTCATGACTCCTAAGCATACAAAGAGTAGGGATTAAAGGGGTTGTCTCACCTCCCGATTTCAGTCCTCAGCACATCTCCCTGGACACTTCCTGAGCTGTAGTGGGCCAGTGCCTCTGCTGTCAGTGAGAGAACAGGCAACCCGTGTTGTGATATTATAATCCTGCCCCTTGCTGGTACGTGCACGCTCCTGAGGCTGCTAGTGTATCAGTCAGATCATGACAACCAATGGCAAGTGGTTGCTGCGATCGGTTTCTTACAGGAGGGGGAACAGGAGAGAATGACAGTCGAGATTGAGAGGTGGTCGGGAACAGGAGCTAATGCACATACGCGCAATCCTGTGCAAGCTTGCTCCATCAATTCCCAGCCACCAGCAAGGCGGCTTTTCTAATTGATGTGCACAATCACGGCCACCACTGATGTATTGTAACCCCTAGAGACGAGCAGTCTATAAAAAAAGAAAAATAAAGCTAGTGGGGACAAGAGCCATTACTGCTAATGAAACGACATTAGTAAGTTACTTATATCAGTGTTATACACATAAGTATAACTTGATGAGGTGAGACAGCCCCTTTAAATGAATGAAATACTAGTTATAATGAATAATTTCCACAAAACTATATATGTCTCCTTAGCTCCTCCTGCTCTATAACCTTCAGACCACCATGTACAACGTGACAAATATGCTTTAAAATTATAACAAAATACTAAAAAGCTAAATTTAGATATTCTAGAAACTGATTGAAAAGGCAAATAATGAAAAAAAAAATAATTTCAGCTCACCAAGCCTGAAAAACAGCTCCACGGTCGTCGTTCCACTGGAGTGGTGTACGGCTCCTCCGCATCAGGTTTCAATACTGAAAACATCCACCACTCTTCTCCATAAATACAAATTCTTTATTTAGAGTCAGTTAACAGTTTAAGCTGCATTAGGGCTCATGCACACGAGTGTGTGCTGATCGGGCCCATATTGTGCCCATTCTGGCACTTGAATGGGTCCACAATCCGGAAGGTCAGTGCGGAGCAGAGGCACAGAAACACTACGGAGTGCTTCCGTGGGGTTTTTTGTCCATGTCTCCGCACCACAAAAAAAAGAGGATTCAAGTGAATGGGTCTGCGTTCCACATGCGGCAGACCCACGGTTGGTGCCTGTGTATTGTAGACAGCAGCACAGGCCCGGTCAGCTCACGGTCTTGTGCATGAGCCCTAAGTGTGAGAAAAAAAACCTATGCGTTCCAGACGACCATAAATGCATCTTTACGAGCCATCTGAAACACGTAGAGTTTGTTATACTGATGCATCTGTAGAATTTTTTGGAAATGGCTCTAAATGAAGAATATACTGTTTTATAGAGAAGCCTGCTGGATGAATCGTTTTCAGTAAGGGGGTTTATGGAATCTATATTTATGCTTTTAGCTTCCCCTAAAACTATTGTGCGATTAGTTACGAGAACCCAATCCTATGCCATATTTAACCATGATGCATTTTCTACAATTAAAAAAAGGGGTTGATATTTTCTTCCCAGAAACCGCGCCACTCTTGTCCACAGCTGTGTCTAGTATTGAAGCTTAGCACCATTCACGGTCAGTTAAAAAAAAAATACTTCTGGTATGTTAACTTGTCAAAGCGTACACACATGTAGTGCCATGAGGAACATTTGATGAAGAGTAATACAAAATAAAAAGAGCACATGAGCCACTTATTTATTGGTGTTCCCATGTATGTAGTATGAACACAATTTGTTTTATTTCCAAAATGGCAATTATCTGCACTTCTATGATACTTTTTTTGTGATTTCATTGGCAGGAATTGGCCAACTCTTTAACAAACGCTAGATTTTCACACAATTTATAAAACCCTTGATGGATTAGGTTTTGTAGAGCAGTCGGGAGCCTACACTGAACTGCTTAAGTGTTCTGCAAAGACGCTAGGACAATATAGTATAGTACACGTAAATGCTTGTCAATCCCGTAAGGTTAAACTGCACCGGAAACATTACGCAGTCTCTGTAGAAATGCATGCTATCTTACAGACATTATATGTGTGAACCTGGTCATGCAAACTAAGTGCAGATTAGGGAGAGAGTCCTACCACCACAAATTTAAAAGGGAGCCTTTACTTCTCAATCGTGTCTGATGTAATAAACATTACAAAGACTTTGATCTGCAAGCCAGAGAAGCCTTTTATGTAGCGGAATCAAAGAACAAAAAGTAATACAAAAGCTAAATGTGTTCAGCTCTGAAACCAGAGACAACGTGGAATAAAATGTGTTCATGGTCCATTTTAAACAGTTTGAATCCTAAAGGGGGAGATGGCTGCCGGAAGGGATTTCACACATAATATATTCTAACTTATCACCATCTTTAAAATGGCAGAACCAATAACCTCTTTATTATGGAAACATATTCTTTGAATAAAGGCTACAAAAAGCAACAATGGAATTAAGCCAAACCCCCTCCTTTAAGAATGTGGGCATTGTGAAGCTTGATACGCAAGATTTCAATCTTTTGCCTTATTTAGAACCTGTCAATTTCAGTGCATCGTATGGATCAATATTATGGTCCCACTGGGGTAGGAATATTTAAGTTGTGTCCATTGATTCCAGGTTGGCAGATGAAGTATCTTTTTGAATACTTTCAAATATTGCGGCAAGTTCAGGATTTGAGCTGATCTGGGACTGGAATTCGCTCATTAAGGGGCTCTTCTCTGCTTCGGGAATGGTTAAAAGTGCTGCCACTGCTCTCATTGCTGAGCGCTTTAATTCATCTTGCTTCTCAAATTCTTGTTTCACCGAGTTTGCCTTCACCTGCAGATTAACAAAATTCACGTTTTAGCAAAGCTGATTAAAACAGGATAACATCCTTGATGGAATTAGCTACAGAAAGCTCTTCTAGTAACTCTAACCTTCCATGACCCACACAGCGTGGTGTGCACCCCTCTTATTACATGATACAGCACAGTGCACTCTGGGTGAATGCCAAGTGGTCAATCCTTTATTTTAGATCAAGGATGGCCAATCTGCGGCCCTCCAGCTGTTGCAAAACTACATCTCCCAGCATTCCTGGACAGCCTACCAGAAGGGCATGGTGGGAGTTGTAGTTTTACAACAGCTGGAGGGTCGTAGGTTGGGCATCCCAGTTTTAGATAATCTGCTACCGGTAGCATATTGTGATCATGCTCTCTTTATACCACCACTGCCACAGGAAGCCAAACACTATAACTACAAAGGGGTTCTCTCAAACAGCTGATTGGTGGGGATCCCAGGTGTCAGACCGCCAACTTGATGACCAGACCGCCTACTGATGACCAGAGGAGAGGTCATCAGTTACAAAGGGTTGGATAACCCCTTTAACAAGAAAACGGCAACACCCCCCCCCCCAACTGTAATATATAGCTGGCCCAGAATACATCAGACCACAAAAAGTAACATACCTTGGTTGTACAGGTGGCACGCAATGGTTCTACCAATCTATCCAGCCTCTGCAGTACAGCACTTGGACATAAGGTGGACAATCTCACCAACATTAAAAATGTCAGCATCTACAAGAGAAAAGCAAATAAGGCTTTATGATTAGGTAACTGAAGTACAGGTGAGACAGTGCTAACTGCAGTACGCGCAAAGGAGGTTTAAGGTTACCTTAATGTCATAATGATCCTTTAAGCCATCTTCCACATGGTTTAAGAATTCAAAGATGTCTAGTCTGTCCAGACAGCTGTCGAGAAGAGTGTACATACACTCAAAGGCTGCTTTCCGGATGTCTAGCCCATCATCAACCGTGTGTTTGAAAGGACCCATTTCCACCTAAAAGAAATACATGTGAAATACACTGGGAAAACAGACTGTCGAAAAGCGGTAAAACGTCCTTCACCAACCTCTCTTATCAGTTCTTTTCTGACTTTTGTTTCATTGTAAAGATGAGGAAGCACAGAATCAAGCAAATCTCGGATTAAGGATGGCTTGTTGTGTGCAGCAGAATTAAAGGTCACTAGGGCTACTCGTCTCACATTTAAGTCTGGATCCTCCAAGGTCTTTAAAAAGTCACCTGTTTAAAAACAAAAAAAAAATGTGAGTTTTGGCGTAATAATTACATAGTTTTATAACTAACTATAGGGTTATGCTAGGCATGTCAATACTTGAATCAATCACAACTGTAACTTCAAAAATAGCAGGCAAACCAAATACAGTTGTGTGATCTGGAGAGACACAGTGTGATTTAGTTCTCCCTCCATGAATATCCATTATATAGATATTACCGTTATCAGTATGTTAAGCTTACCAATACAATTTTTCAGCAGCGGATCAATGGGCTGAGGATGATCAGAAATTGTAAACTTAACAGCCGTTACTACTGAGCTCCGTGCATATGATGAACCTAGAAGAAATGAAGAAAATTAGGATGCAAATTACACCGACAGATTTTAATTCAATAAGAACGAGATGTTAAATAGGGAGAGTTACATTTTTATATCATTATGTTACATGCACCCCTGCAAACTTCAGAATGAAAGGGCTACATAGTGTGGCTTATAGAAGTCCAGAGGATAGGCCATCAATAGATCAGCTGTATCAGAGTAGCCCTGATGCCAAAAGTCATCACCAGAGATACACAGCTCTGTCCATTGTGACATGAAGAATTGATAACCACAGCGCTGCTCCCATTGAGGAGCAGTGCAGCAGTTACAAGCTCCATCCTCTGCACGATGGATGGCACTGTAACCACACAAGTAGAGCGGTAGGAACGTGGGGGTGTCAGACCCCTGCCGATCATGTACCGATGGCCTAGCCGGAGGATAGACGACCAATATTAAAATCCTGGAATGCACAGATGAGTTACATTTTCTTTGTTAAAAAATGGCTCTGCATGAAAAAAGTTAATACCCCCTTTACATATTCTCCACCACTCCAGTTAAAGGCATTCATGATCCCTCACTGGTCTGGTCCTTCTCACCACAGAGGTAGTGCCCACTCTGCTAATCATTGGACACAGTGTTGCCATATCTCAGCTGGCAGCAGATTTTTCCTTAAAAAGTAAAATGACCCAACCAACCCCTTTAAAAACACAGCCATTCTTTTACTTTTTCTGACAGCCACACTCCTTGCCACACTCTCTGCATAAAAGTTGCTGAAGGGTCATTGTGGTCCAATCTTTGGAACATGTGCCGATCCTGAAAACTAGCAGAATGTTGCGGCACCTAGCATGCGGGTCCTAACATCTCAAGTTGGTAATATGCCTTTAAAAACAACAAAATATGGAATACACATGTGTCTAGCCATCTCTTGCACTTTGTTCAGTCAAACCTTACTGGAAATTAGCGCCAATTGAGAAGAACAGCTTGCCTAGCCCAAGCACTGAGCAGGGGCCACCTGTCTGACCAACTAAATCAGATGGATACAGTCTGTATATTAATCCAAGGAACACAGGAGTCCAAGCTAATGTATTCAGGTCACTATACTAAGGTATGTGACTCCTTACATATTTCAGTTATTACTCGGATACATACCTGCAGCCAAATATCCTTTGAGCCTTGGTAATAGTGTCTCTGGATCTATCAGTGTCAGCTTGCCCAAGCACTCGGCCACCACATTCCTGGTTCCTTCCTCAGCACATTCAGAGTGTTTCAGTAGTAAAGCCCAGATGTTCTCTACATATGGCTTAAGGCCCACTACTGATGCAGAGCTTATTATTTCTTTCAAGGAATGAAGTAGAAGGTATTGCCTTTTGGGCTGACTAGTGATCTCCTGTAAGACAAAGGGCAAATACTCTGGTAGGTTGCCTACGCTGATACTTCCAAGTGCATAAGATGCTGCAGATTTCACTTCTTCACTAGGGGAGGAAAATGCTTCTAATATAACAGATTTTAGCTCGAGCTGTCCACTGAGATCAATGTGATGTCCAACTTCACCTAAAGAAAGCAAAGCCAATAGACGAATTGAATCTGTAGACCTAGAGTTTTTAACGTCTTGGATAAACTGACCAACGACAGCTGGTCCCTCTTTTGGACAGGCTCGAGTAAGGGCTGCCACGCATTTGGCAATGGAATAGTACGACTGCTTGTGGGTGAGAGCCGTACTTTGGGCATAGACCGGGCCTGTCAGCATACGCAGCAAATCCATGTAGCCCAAAGTCACAGTTGATGTCACGACTAAGGCTTGGAAAAACTCTAACATTGCACTAAGAGCTCCTCCTTGGAGTAATGGCGACCTCACAAGCCCAATGAGTTCATTAAGGATAGATCCACTGATCTTTGACAGAGAGGATGGATAAACTTTAGCTAAAGTTGTGAGAAAGCTTATTGCCATCTGGGACACATGCATATCACTCTCACTAATAAGAGGTGGAAGCTCGTCCAGCACTGCGTCAATCATTGCTGCAGTCAGGCTGTCACTATAATTCTTTATCAAGATATCTAGAGCAGAAAGAGTGCCAAGTTTTAACGCTCTCTGGTTCTTGCGGAGAAACGAGGCAAGGATAGGCACTCCTTCTCCCAAGATTGGCCTCAGGTCAATTTTCAGTGGAGATCCAGCTATTAATGTTAGAGCTTTCACTGTAGTCAATCGGGTGATCTCATTCTTCAATCTCTCCAGGAAAATTTGAAGTGTACTGGGGAGATCACTTCCCAAATTATCACCTAAACTACATATTATTTGCCCCATGCAGGAGATTGCCCGTTCCTTTACTTCTTGATCAATATCTGCTGCTTTCAACCTCTTGATTGTACATGTAAACAAATCTTTTATGTATGGGGTCGCATCGAAGGAAGAAGGCTGATCCAGTGGGCGAATGACTTTCACAAGCTGCTGAGTAACTAAGAGGGCTTCGGATGTAATTTTGTAAAATGGATCTCCAACACAGATCACTACAGGTGCCACCAAGGCCTGGACATGTGGGTGGAAGACTTGAGGAGAATGATTGCAGAGGATTACATACAAACATGACAACGCATCTATCTTCAGGTTAGAAGAACTTGACTTGTCATTTAAAGAGAAGATAATTCCTGCAAGAAAAAAAAAAAAAAAGCTTTTCAAAATCAGAAAAACCCTGACTTCACAGAGTTCAGGACATGCTGTGACCACTCTAGATCGCATGCTACTACAAATTGGAGATGTCACTTACCTGGCACAAGAACAGGAATATGTTGTGTCAAAGCTCCTGGCAGCACATTGACCAGCTCTGTCAGCATGTTAAAACAACACTGCCGCGTCTTCACGCTCTTCTCCTTCATTTGCTTATGCAGTGCCTTTACAATGTTAGGTACCTAGAGATTACACAAAAGGAATTGGAAACTTATTTAAAGGCCAAAAGCACTGAAGAAACCATTTATTAACCTCAGTGACAATCTCGTACCTCAAAGAATGACAGAATAAATTAGGATAAATGGTAATATAGTAGAACTGCCATTTAAAAGGATACTATATAGCCTATGGTTAGCTAACATAAATAGTACTTAAAAGGGTTTTCCAGGAGTTTTACACTGATGTCCTATACTCTGGTTATCCTACCTGCTTGGTGGGTGCTGTGGCCTTCTCACAGCGACATACAATGCACAGTGCAGTACTTGGTATCGCGCTCACCCTCATTCACTTCAAAGGGGCTTAGCTGTACCTAAGCCACGTGAACGATGAACGTGTCATCACTGGCCTAGGAAAAGTAGAGAGAAGGCTGTGGCTCTTCTGCAAGCAACGCCATCTTCTCAAACAGCTGATAGTAGGGGGTTTTAGGGGTCTGACGTCCACCGATCAGATACTTTCCAAAGGATAGGTCATCAGTGTGAAAATCTCGGAAAACCCCTTTACACTTCCCAAGCTCGCCATCAGTGCCCATGTTTATTATATAAAAAAAAAAAAAAGTATACTACTACCGGTATGTGTCATTTTACTAGATGACTGAATTTTACAGTGCCATCTGCTGCACTATTCCACAGGTCAAAAAAAAATAAAAAAATTCAATTCCTGATGGCGACCTGCCCCACAGAGAGAGACACCGTCAGATTCTGTCGGACAATTGGTGGCCTAGGAGTTAGTTTAACGTATGCAACTGGAGTTTTCCCATAAAAGTGCCTAGGAGGCACAAAAAGTATCAAGAACCCTTATCAAAGGTGGGGCACGCATTTTTATTAAAGGGGTTTTCCTGGAGTTTTATACTGATGCCCTATCCTCTGGACAGGTCATCAGTTTCTGATTGGTGAGGGTCCGACACCCGGGACCATTGATCAGCTGTTTGAGAAGGCACCAGTGCCCTGTGAGTGCAGAGTCCTTCTATCTGCAAACTAAGCACAGCGCCGTACATGGTATAGTGGCTGTGCTTGGTATCCCGCTCAGCTCCATTCACTTCAATAGGGCTGAGCTGCGCCTAGGCCATGTAACCAATGAATGTGACGTCACTAGCCTAGGAACGTTGAGAGAAGGTGGCAGCACTCACAGGAGCACAAATGCCTTCTCAAACAGCTGATCGGCTGGGGTCCCGGGTGTTGGACCCTCACCGATCAGACATTGATGACCTGTCCAGGAGGAAATTCCTAGCCTCCTGGAAAACCCTTTTAATAATCTCACTCTGAGATTAACAAAAGAATTCTGGTTATTTCAACTTATGCCCTAGCTACAGGATTAGATTTGTAGGGGTCCAACTACTAGACCCCCAACGATACGGAGAATGAGGGGGTGGGAGGGGGGCTGCACGGTGGATTAGACATCTCTAGAACCCAAAACTGATCTGAGAATTGGGCACCCAACAGGGCTCCCCAAGTCATTGGAGTCAAGTTATTAAATAATTTTATATTATATATCTATATATTGTCTTCCAAGGCAGCGATCACATAGCTTGTTTTAAAGGGGTTGGCCACCCTATTGAGAGTTCCTTGGCAAACCACCCCCCAACTGTTTCATATCTATGGACTTTTTTCCCAGTGATTAAAAATGTATTTAAATAATCCAGAAAATCCTGGAAGTTAAGGGGGTTGGTTACTTTTTGGCAAATCCCCAACCCTGGCACAATGGGCCAAGGCATGAAGTGGCCAGTCCCTTTAATGTTTACAGCCATAGACTTAAAACTTTAGTCCCAATCATGGAGAGATACACTTAAGCCTCATTAACACTGTGTGGACTGTGGGAAAAACAAAGCAGGGCTTTACACAAAAATCCATAGCATGACCTGCAAAGCTGCTGCAGATTTTAATAATTTATATGGTTAAACTCACCAGCCAAATAGAAATCAACATCAAATATGGATTTACTTGTATTTAGGTTATGCTATCAAAATAATCCAGTTTGTGAATGTGGTCAAAAAGTCAGCTGGACGCTGAAAGGTTCCCCTGCCAATCTATGGAAGTAACAGGGATGTTTCTACGACAGCAGAGGTCTTGCAAATTGTAAGGAACTGGGAGCTGTGTAATATACTCTAATATATAAATACCTTTCCATATTGTATGACAGAACATAGAAGGCAGATAAATACACCAACCTGGCTTTGTAGCATTGTCAAGGGAGTCTCTCCTTGCTCCATTGCATCGGGGTCACAAAGCCAGCTTTGTACAGGCCTGGTCTGTTTCAGGAGTGATAGATATGCATGAAACACATCGGCCTTAACATTCTCTTCACGTTCTTTGAACCTGGCTATCAATGCCGGAGAGACTGTCTTGTAGAATTCTGGCAGCATCTCATGACGAGTGCTGACCACCGCATCCAGACACTTGGCAGCTGCACGTCTCACCTTCCAGCTCATATCATCATCATCGCTGTACTCATCATCACTGCCTACAGCCAGATAGAAATATTACAGTTTTATACTTTAGTGTGAAGTCTACAACAAAAATTCTAACCAAACAAAATTTACTCAAGAATTAATGCATCCAAAACTAGCATAATTCTTCATGCATACGTGGTTGGTGTCTGCTTTAAAACAGTTACAAATTCCTTAAAGGGAGTCTGTCACCACCATGGACCAAATTTACAGTTTTTATCGCACTGTAGCTCTCCTATTATCATTTTCATATATTATGACCAGATTCCTCTTCTTTTGCAGCTGAGAAACAGGTTTTTATAAGAGTCCAGTGGGCTGTACTTATCGGCAAAGGAGACAAGCTGCGCTTAATAGAAAGGAGCCCCGCTCCTCCTCTCCTTTTCTTCTCTCCACCTCCTAGGCTCGTCAACGCCATCATGATGCTGCAAAACTGAACTGCAAGATGTGCGCGTGTGCCAGATTTGCAGCAGCAGCATCATGAGGACGCCGATGAGCCCAGGAAGTGGAGGGGAGGATCAGGGCTCCTTTACCAATAAATACAGCCTATTGGGCTTGTATCCTCATCAGCATAATTATAAAAACCTGTTTACGAGGGCAAAAGAAGAGGAATCAGGACATAAAGATATATTTGAAAATGACAATAGGAGAGCTACAGTGCTATATGTATGTATATGTATATATATATATATATATATATATATATATATATATATATATATATATATATAAAGTTGATCTCAACCAATAGTTTACAGGATAACACAAAACAAAAAAAAAGTTTAAGCATTAAAAACATGACCCACTGACATCACATAATTAATCTCTATGCAGTAATGTCTGATCGATATTTGTTTGAAACAGCACAGCACACAATACCTTGGTCATCATCATCTGCACCATCAGCGTCCATTGCATTTTCATCTTCATCCTCATCGTCATAGTTGTAGTTGGGATCATATGTCAGGTACTTGAGACAGATATTTATAATAGTGGATACATGTGGATACACTTCCTTGGGGCATCTATAAGGAGGATTAAGACAATGTTATTTTGTGCTGGTTAAGCAGTATTACCATCTAATAAAAGGGATGGCAAATCGATAGGTGGGGCATGAGGGTCTGACCTCTGGATGTTGATGTGGTGCTGCATCCACTAAGCTTTCCCTTCACAACAGTACTCCGGACCACCTGTCTGTACAGGGAACTGCAGCCAGACCATTCACTTGAATGATACTGTGCTGCAGCTACACAGCACGGCGAGTGGATAGCACGCAGATGTGCAAGGAATAAGAGCGAAGGGATGCAGCACTACAACCCATTTAGGCCCCATTCACATGTCCGCATTGGGCCGCAAAAGATGCAGACGGTACACAGTGTGCTGTCGGCATCTGCACTTCCGTTCCGCGGCCCCGCAAAAAAAATAGAACATGTCCTATTCTTGTCCGAATACACGTCATTTCTATTATGTGCAGTCCGCAAATTGCAGAATGCACATGGCCGGTGTCCGTGTTTTGCGTATCCGCAAAACACGGACACCGGACGTGTGAATGGAGCCTTATTCTCAGGATCAGTCAACGTTCCAGAGGTCAGATCCCAGCAATCACAATGTCACGACATTTCCTGGCAATCGATTTCTAAGAGTGAAAAATCCTTTTAACACAACATCTTTTAAAATACCGTTAGTACGTTGAGTACTAACATTCTATGTCCATCCATTTTAGACTCCTCATATCTGCATAGAGGAAACTGCATGTATATGTATTAAACAGATGGGCCACTTGTTTAGAAGAAAACGCCAGACAAAACTGATACCTTATGTCTAAGGTATAAAACCAGAATTTAACTGGGTTGTCCACTCCTTTACAAGTGATGTGAAAAGGAGCAGCATTGCAGTAACCAGCTCTATTCACTGTGCAATGGACGGAGCTCTGTATGGCACCGGAGCTACTGCAGAATAGCTGATCAGTGGGGGTGTGAGGTATTGGACACCCATCGATCAGATAGGGACTATACTGAGAAAAGGCCATCACTAGTAAAGAAGTGAACAACCCCTTTAAAGAGGACATTTCACCACTCCTGACACACCTGGTTTTAATAGCTTTATGCATTCCCCATGTAGTAACAATTCTGGAACATCTATTCTTATGTCTGTATGTTGTGTCATTCCTTTATTATTTGCACTAGAAGTTATGAATGAATTGCTATTTGTCTTCAGTAAGGGAACAGAGGGGAGGTAACCAGTTGGGGGTGTGTACCTGCACAAACCATTGTCAGACTGTGCAGGTACACACCCCCAAATTGTTACCTCCCCTCTGTACCCTTACTGCAGACTGCTAGCAATTCATTCATAACTTCTAGTAGAAATAATAAAGGAATGCACAACACAAACATTAGAATAGATGCTCCAGAATTGGTATTAGCCAATCACTGGCCATAGAAATGGCCCACCTCAGCCAGTGATGGACCAAGGGGGCCTTTCTGGGGATGTATGGGGCGTTGAGCCAGTAAAGGACATATTTAAACTTACCGTCTAACAAATGATTCAAAAGCCTGAATGCAGTATTCTCGCAGTTCATCATCATCGACATTACAAAATTTAACCACAAGAGGAATGATTTTCTCCAAATATTCACCTGCAGTGGGAATTTTATGACACATTTAGATAACATGTTCTGGTAAATGGATAACACCGGCAATGATCCCTGCATCGTTACTTACCAATCCTATGACCCGCTTGCCGACTGATAGCAGCAATGCACTGTATATAGGTCCTAGTGGTAGACATCGAATCATTTTTAGAAAGCTCCGCTAAGAGGTGCTCGATGAGATCAATGAATACAATGTTCCCACAGCTCATAACCAGATGACCAAGTGCAATGATGGTTCTTTTCCTTACAGCCAGCCTTGGGCTTGTTAATTGTGGAAGCAAACAGCTCAGAATTGAAGGATGGAAATTAACAAGCAACCCGCCCTGTCTAAGAAAAGAAACGGAAATATCAACCAACTTGTGTGTAAACTCCCTACTCCTCCAGCTATGGCGATACTGAAATACAAACTATCTGCTTAGAAGCGTGTGGGCACGTTTCACATGTGCAGTACAGGAAATACAGTGCATGTCCAGGTCATCATAATGGCAGTACAGGACAACAGACCTGTGGTCAGGCTGGAACTCACAGCATCAGAGATCACGGATACGGCGATCAGCCGAGTCACGGAAAATGGAGAATATTTCCTGTCCAGTAGAAAGATCGGACAGCGCACATTTTACCTGCTCAGCATATCCGCCATGATGTCCAAGGCCTCCAGCTGGACAGATACATCCTCCTGCTTTGCAATAGCACTTGTCAGCCGTCCAGTAATCTTTTTGCAAACATTTGCAGCCAAAGCAGACCCTGTGAAATAAGACATTACTCACTGTATTAGACAACTCCTTTAGGGCAACTACATGTATAATCCTGCCTTACTGAACAGAAGAAAAATGAGGACACAGTCACGGACATGATAAAAGTTAGCAAACTGACACCAAATGCCGATTGTTTATGACCGCCATCAGGTTTAAGGAATTAAAACGATCAGTTCCATTGTCCACCATGTGTCAAAACTGGTTGAGGTCTTATTCTCAAAACTTCTGTGGTTAAAACACACATGCACCGACTGACACCAGAAAAAAAATCTCCAGTTTGCAAAGGAGCAACTGACTGTATTTAACTGCGAGAGCAGAAAATCGCAGCAAACACTGAGCCAATGGTTCCGGCATTTGTGTTTCAGCAAAAACATTTTATTCTCTGTATGATGAAAAGCTACACCAAACACATCGTCAGGTTACCAGATTGTTTCTATCCTAAGAATAGTTGCTTCTGGAAGCATATCATATAAACAGGGGATGTGCTGCTGTAGACGATTGTGTTAATCGCATTTAGTGTAATATCTGCTCCATGTACATATTAGGCAACAATCAACATGTTCTTATTGTCAATCAGTGCTCATTACCGGCCACGTGTGCACGTAGTGAAACTTCTGCACACCACAAGAATCCACAGGAAATCAACACCAAGTTGTGCAGATTTCGATGCAAAAGAAAATAAAACAGAATATCGCCCCTATGAGGGTCTCAATAGAACCAGAGCCCTCCTGTAAGAATGTCCAGATTAGCTGCAGTGGTCACATGGGACAAGACATTATTGCAGGAGGCTGGACTGTACAGCATGGGACTACACAATATAAATCTATGCACAACCCCTTTAATACTACTACATGACACTGCAGATTTGCCACACAAAAATCTGTGCTTAAAGGGGTTGTTCGGGTTCAGATCAGACCCCGGACATATCCATATTTTCACCCAGGCAGCCCCCCACGTCATGCTCCAATGCTCTCCCTTGCCCTGCGCTGGATCACACAGGGCAAGGGCTTTTTTATTTACAACACACTGCTAGGCGAAGGCTTCCGCCCAGCAGTCTGTTCAGTGATGTCACCAGCTCTAATGGGCCGGCCTTAGCACTGCCCTAGCCGTTTTACAGGTTAGGGCAGCCCTAAAGCTCGCCCATCAGTGCCGGTGACGTCATGGGGCTAACTGCTGGGCGGAAGACTCCGGAACTCAGCAAAATTCAGCGCAGGGCAAAGGAGAGCATCAGAGCATGATATGCTCCGATGTTCTTGTTGGGGGGCATGCCTGGGTGAAAATATGGGTATGTCCGGGTTCAGATCTGAACCAGGAATACCCCTTTAAAACACAGTGTGTGCATGTGGTCTAACAGACATCCAAAACACGCTAGCATTCAGCAAGTCCCCAACAGCATCTTCCTGGTGAGGGTGCAATATTAGGGGGAATGATCTTTAACTCACCACTGGAAGCCGGTGGAAGCTCTCCAATTACAGTTTTCAGTCCAATGCTAGATATATCACGTAGCTGCTCCTTGTCAGACAACATATTAGTGCAGAGAGTGTCCACAATAGTCTCCACTTGATATTCTTTTACTTTACTTACAAGAGGACCGAGACTAAATATAAGAAATAAAAAGAAGACATCTCAAATGTTACATATGATAAGCAAAGTATATGAACTATGTCTGGTGACCGTGCTGGCTTGACTTTTGTACATCACAATCTTTTACTCATATATGATGTTCAGTTCAGATGAACGCACAAAACCTCACCAGAAAATGTGATCACAAGAACTCGTAACACTGGCGAGTACTGTCTCCTGAGCAATATTTGGTTGCTTTGACTTCTACATTAACCTATGCATGCATATAACTTTCTGCTAGACACTTTAATACGTCCATGTATATTACCATCTATTTTTATGCTTAAAGGAGTATTCCAGCTTTTTGAGGGCTTATGCACACGAACATATATTTTTCTGTTTTTGAGCCTTTTTTGTGGCCAGTATGCGGATCCATTCCCTTTTATGGGTCTGCATAAAAAAACTGAATATACTCTGTGTAAATTGCATTTCCATATGTCTGCATGGCTGTTCCGCAAAAAACAACTGAACTAGTATTGTCCACATTACATACAAGGATAGGTCTGTTCTATTAGGGGATGGTCGTTCCGCATAATGCACACAGCCGGTAGCCATGTTTTGCAGATCTGCAATTGACGGACCATAAAACAAGCAACGGCTGTGTGCATGAGCCCTGATACCTCTCTGGAGGATAGGTCATGAATATCACATCAGTGGGGGTACGACACCTGGGAAAAGCTGGAATATCCCTTTAATGCACTGTCAAAAAAGGTAGAAGGACAAGAGTCACATCACTTGATGGAGCTTACCATTTCACAGCTAGATTTTGAACTTCACCGTTCTTATCTTCCAAAAGCTTTAAAATCATCTTTACAACTTTCCGTTCACTATCATCATCCAATTTAATGGAGTCCTTCTGAAGCTCCGTCATTAAGTCATTAGTTGCCATGAATCTACAAAGAACAAAATTAAATAAACGATATGTAACTACAGGATAAGCGTACAAAAAAAATTACAAAACTAGCCGTTTGTAAGGCACATTTGCAGGGAAAATACAGGTAAATAGTAGTATAATGGGTTTTAACATGAGATTGGTGCTTCTCAGAGGCATCCACTCTTGTCAGACACTGCAAAATGCAGCATGAAAGGAGCCAGGAATGTTGTGTCCATCATGCATACTTCATCCTTCTTACAGGGAATGTGTCATCGCTAGGATATGCCACAATTATCTGAAAGGTGCCCGCACCAACATGGAGAAGGGAGCGGGAAACTAGTGGTGTGGCTGGCTCAGCTATTTCCGTCGGCCCCATAGAAACAAATGGGAGCAGGGGCCACACATGCGCAATGCACTCCCATTCACTTGTATGGGAACAGCGGGGAGCAGCGCTTGGAGGTGGCCGGACCCCGGGATCCTCCAGCCACAACTCTCCCCGCATCATTCGCATTGTCGTGCGGGTCCCAGAGGTGGGACCCGCACTTATAAGACAATAGGGGAATATCCTAGTGATATGTCCCCATTGTTGTGATAGGAATACTCCATTAAGCTTTTCCCTTAGTTACAGCTGTTTTGACCCTAAAATATGACGATCTTCTCAATATGGCTCCTCTGCCAGTTTTCTGGGGCCAAAACGGTCTTCCCTCACTTCACATACACACTTGCTGTAGCCAGCATATTCCTGCCAGCCAATCAGATTGGATTACTGAGAGACACGCCTCCTCACTGTGAAGCCTAATGCAGGCATGCAGTGTAAAGGACCGCCCCTCTGTCTTCTGTTTATACAGGAAAGACCTAGTAACAGCCTTTTAAAGGGACCAGTGGAAAGTGAAATTAAAGGGGTTGTCCAAGTTATATTTAATGATGACCTATCCTCAGGATAGGTTATCAATATCAGAACGGCAGGGGTCCGACACCCAGCACCCCCGCCGATCAGCTGTTTGAAGAGGAGGCGCGCGCCATGCCAGCACTGCCTACTCTTCATTGTTTACCTGCTCGCCGTAACATGAGTAGCGGGTGAGCAGGTGTAATTACACCCAAGCCGCCCCATTCATTTCAATGGGACGACTCGTTCCTATACACGTCTATGGTGATTGTCAGAGCATATCCTTTCCTTGTACAATGTCCTCTGCACAGGTCACAGAGCATGTCTAGAAAACTCTCCCATAGAAGTGGGAGAATGAGGTCACCCCCTGACCATTGTGTCTATAGCCCTTGGGGCTGCCGTAAAGCAGTTTTCTTAATGCTGTTAACAGCAGCTCAGGCAAGATGGCTGTCCCTACAATCACGTTCAGAAGATAAATCTACAATCAGAAAATAAACAGATGTGGATGTGCATTGCTATCTAATTTTCATTGACAGAAAAAACTCTTGGTGACATTTCCTTTAACGCCTTTGACTGGCTCCTGTATATTTCTGGCTTTTGCTTAAATGCTTGCTTGATGTAATGTTTTTTTCTTCCACCCACACATTCCATAGGTCAGATGTCTCCACACTTCTGTTCTACCTCACCTCTCTCAACATAGTTTCAGGAAAACCCCACTAGCCTATGATGTACAATATTTCTGCAGATGTGTTTGGAGGACTGAGGAGGTTCTGAAGATTTACATGGAGAATACAGGCAGGAAATAGGAATGAAAAGCTTCTGAACCGTGTTCTACTCATGAGTCTGCTGTATTAAGTAGGGTAGTGCTCCCCATGTAGTCTCCCAATCCTTTCAGCCCTGAGGAATATGGCAGACAGTTGACTGGTTTCTTCGTCAGGCCCCGTTCACATCACTTTAGAGCCATATGTCTGCTGTATGCACCTAGAAAAGCTCCCAGTGTATGTCCAGTGTGGACCATTCACCAAAGGTAGACCACTGCCCCTTTGACCTGCATTGGGCTGGTGTACCTTTCTTTAAAGGGGTTGTCCGAGTTATGAAAAAAAAAATATAGCACTGTAAATCTGATGGGCAGCAATATATAACTAAGTTAAGCAAGTTTTAGGCAAAAAAAATCCATATTTCCTAATTTCCCTGGTTCTCTTCTGGTCTTTGTTTACATGCAATAACAACAATCTCAGCCCCTCCCCCTTCTCCCCCCTCTCTTCAAAGGGAATGAATATAAGTGCTGTGAGTACATGTCTGCCTGCTGGAATACTCAGCAGCATGTTGTATGTGCAGGACTACAAGTCCCAGCTGTACAATGACACTGCTAATACATACAGGAAATTCTCCCTACCTGTTCTTGTACAATACAATTCCTCTACAGCTCTTGTGCCCAGCATTTGTCTCCTCTCACTGCTGCAGCTACTGTTTGTTCTAAAGCCTTGAGCCCTCAGTGTGTTCTGGCTGAAGGGGTTAATGTTTTATCTGAAGGAAACCAGGGAGAGCAGATAGCAGGAGCCCGGCAAAGAAAGGGGGCGTGGCCAGTGACATCTCGTGTACAGACTGTTATCTGAACTCTGAGGCTTGTGAACGAAACATCACAGAGCAGAGAGATAAGGTGACATCACAGGTCATGTGACCCTCAGTCAACTCTGAGAAACCAGCAGCTTTGGAAACACAAAGTATATGGGAAAGTTGTTATACCTGACAAGTTAGAAACATATAAAGAACAAAAAAATAACTCGGACAACCCCTTTAATATACTGCATAAAAACCCAGATTAGACTACACTGACAGAAATCCAGCAAACAATAGTGTGAATAACAAAGGATACTTTGTTTCAGCATGAGGTCTACGGACAACGTATGCCAAAGTATGCGTATACAGCAGCATACGTCAGAGCCTTTCATTGGAGCCATACATCAGACAATCATAGCTAAAATGTTATGTAAAGTCATCCACTTTATTTTTTTTTAACAATAGTTCCGTTTGAAAGATCTTCAGTCCTGTCCTCTTGTATTTGCTCAGTGCAGCTCTTCTGTGCAGTGTTCTGTGTGTATGGCAGGGTCCTCAGTAGCACGTGCAGTACCTTCTGCCGGTCACTTCTCACTAGCACCATGTAAGTGAATAGGACAGCACCTTGGCATGCGCAGTTGCTGGGAGGTGTCCTATACAGCTGTTCTCAGATTGTGGCCAAGCACTGTCTATGCGCTCCTTCTACTTATCAGTGTATGGAAATACAGAGATTTTGCCCCTTCTTTCACAATAACTGGCCCATTTAAAGGGTTATTCCCATCTTGGACAATGGGGGCATATCGCTAGGACATGCCCCCATTGTCCTATAGGTGCGGGTCCCACCGCTGGGACCCGCACCTATATCGAGAACGGGGCCCCGAAAGTGAAGGAGGGCGCACCGCGCATGCGCGGCCGCCCTCCATTCATTTGTATGGGGCCGCCGAAAATAGCCGAGCGCTGGCTCGGCTATTTCCGTCGGCTCTATACAAATGAAGGGGAGCTGGGCCGCGCATCCTAGCGATATGCCCCCATTGTCCAAGATGGGAATAACCCTTCAAACATGCCCAATAATCTCCTAAAAGACAAGCAAAAGCCTGCTTGTAACTGACTGCAAGCACCGTCTATAGAGACAAATGATTGTACTAATGATCATTCACCCCCATACAGTACAATGACTGCTGCATGTAAATGTACTAAACAAGTGCCCATCAACGTGCCAGTAATATCTAACAGCAATCATTTACTTGCAGGTTATCGGCCTGTGTAAGTAAGCTTTAAGGGGCAGAGACACTTACTTATGAGGCACGATGACGCAGCAAGTAACGACTTATAATACATCCCCCCCCATGTAGTCCAGTCTTTGCATATAGGGGAAGATTTATTGAGAAACATATTTTGGATGGCAGGGGAAGCCTCTTTGTTAATTATCCTAATGATGTCAGACCGAATAGCAGCATCGGGAATGTGCATGAACAGTTAATCAGGATGTAATATCAGCTCTGCTATAGTAAGGTCATCAAAAAAAATATTAATGTAATTAATGTATTAATTCTAAATCTAAACAGGGGGTTCTAGTGGTGATAAATAATCAGTTCTCTCCTTTCCTTTCACTATAATCAGAGATAAGCAGGATGTTCTAGTGGCGATAATCAGTTCTCCCCTCCACTGTGTTCTCTCTCCTGTCCTTATACTATAAACAGTGATAAGCAGGATGTTCTAGTGGCGATAATCAGTTCTCCCCTCCACTGTGTTCTCTCTCCTGTCCTTATACTATAAACAGTGATAAGCAGGATGTTCTAGTGATGATAATCAGTTCTCACCTCTCCTATGTTCTCTCCTGTCCTTATACTATATACAGTAATAAGCAGGATGTTCTAGTGGTGATAGATAATCAGTTCTCACATCTCCTGTGTTCTCTTCTGTCCTTATACTATATACAGTAATAAGCAGGGTGTTCTAGTGGTGATAGATAATCAGTTCTCACATCTCCTGTGTTCTCTTCTGTCCTTATACTATATACAGTAATAAGCAGGGTGTTCTAGTGGTATAGATATTCAGTTCGCACCTCTCTTCTCCTTTATACTATAATCAGTGATAAGCAGGGTGTTCTAGTGATTATAATCAGTTCTCCCCTCTCTTGTCCTTTATACTATAAACAGTGATAAGCAGGGTGTTCTAGTGGTGATAAATAATCAATTCTCTCCTTTCCTTATACTATAATCAGTGATAAGCAGGATGTTCTAGTGGTGATAGATAATCAGTTCTCCCCTCTTGTCCTTATACTATAATCAGTGATAAGCAGGGTGTTCTAGTGGTGATAGACAATCAGTTCTCCCCTCTCGTCTTATACTATAATCAGTGATAAGCAGGGTGTTCTGGTGGCGATACATAATCAGTTCTCAAATCTCCTGTCCCTAATAGTATAAATAGTGATAATCTGGGTGTTCTAGTGGTTATAATCAGTTTCCCCTCTCCTGTTCTTTATACTATAACCAGAGATAAACCGTGTGTTCTAGTGGTGATAGATAATCAGTTCTCACCTGTCTTCATACTACAAACAGTGATAAGCCAGTTGTTCTGGTGGCGATAGATAATCAGTTCTCAAATCTCCTGTCCCTAATAGTATAAATAGTGATAATCTGGGTGTTCTAGTGGTTATAATCAGTTTTCCCCTCTCCTGTTCTTCATACTATAATCAGTGATAAGCAGGATGTTCTAGTGGTGATAGATAATCAGTTCTCACCTCTCCTGTTCTTCATACTATAAACAGTAATAAGCAGGATGTTCTAGTGGTGATAGATAATCAGTTCTCACCTCCCCTGTGTTCTCTCCTGTCCTTATACTACAAACAGTGATAAGCCAGTTGTTCTGGTGGCGATAGATAATCAGTTCTCAAATCTCCTGTCCCTAATAGTATAAATAGTGATAATCTGGGTGTTCTAGTGGTTATAATCAGTTTTCCCCTCTCCTGTTCTTCATACTATAATCAGTGATAAGCAGGATGTTCTAGTGGTGATAGATAATCAGTTCTCACCTCTCCTGTTCTTCATACTATAAACAGTAATAAGCAGGATGTTCTAGTGGTGATAGATAATCAGTTCTCACCTCCCCTGTGTTCTCTCCTGTCCTTATACTATAAACAGTGATAAGCCGGTTGTTCTGGTGGCGATAGATAATCAGTTCTCAAATCTCCTGTCCCTAATAGTATAAATAGTGATAATCTCGGTGTTCTAGTGGTTATAATCAGTTTCCCCTCTCCTGTTCTTTATACCATAACCAGGGATAAACCGTGTGTTCTAGTGGTGATAATCAGTTCTCACCTGTCTTCATACTATAAACAGTGATAAGCAGAGTGTTCTAGTGGTGATAATCAGTTATCCCCACTCCCCACTCAGCTGTTTGAGAAGGCAGTGAGACTCACACTAGCGCTGCAGCCTTCTTGCGGTTTATTGCAGGCCCAGTGACCTCAGAACTATGGCTCGCCCTGTTCACTTCAACTGTCTTACCGACTCCACAGCACCGAGTCTCGCCCAGATTTCTAAGTAGTCCTGGTTAAGAGGAGCGGCGCAGAAGGCAAGAGGGTAAATACAGGAGTGCGGCACACCTCGCAGGGCAAGAGCTGGCTCAAAACGCAATGGTATGTGCTGCATACATTTACACTATACAGCACTGCTAGAGATGGAAATAGCGCTCTATTCTGCAGATAGCAGTCAGCAGTCCCAAAGCGAATGAATGGAGCGGCAGTGGGCATACACAACCTGCCACTCTTCATTATTAGAGGAACAGGCCCTATTTATTTTTTGGTTTTCCTGTACTTGCCAAATATTTGGTGATCCTTAAAAAAAGATTTCTAATTTTCTACAGTAATCCCAGCTCATGACTTCATCCCTTTCCTCCAGAATAAATGTTCTCCAGGCTGATACACGGGTTATCAGTATTTGATCAGTGGGGAACCCCTACCCATCAACATTTACTACAATGGGGCTGAGCTGCGCCTAGGTCATGTGACTGATGAACACGGCGTCACTCAGCCTAGACTAAGCTGCGAGCACCGGTCCCCTTGTCACGCAGCTGATCGGCAGGGGTCCCAAGTGTAGAACCCCCACAGATCAGATACTGACGACCTATCCAGAGGATGACGTCTCCTGACACGTCTGTTTACTGGTAACTCCCAACTGTACCTTCATTGCAGACTGCTGGCAATTCTTTAATAAGAATAACAGTAATGGCACAACACACATATCAATTGGTGCTCCAGAACAACTACACGGGGGACAGATAGAGGTTAGAGGTCCTGTAAAATCCTTTGGGGGAGATTTATCAAACTGGTGTAAAGGAAAACTGGCTTAGTTGCCCATAGCAACCAATAAGATTCCACCTTTCAATTTCCAGAGGAGCTCTGAAAACTGAAAGGTGGAATCTGATTGGTTGCTATGGGCAACTAAGCCAGTTTTCCTTTACATCAGTTTGATAAATCTACCCCTTTCTGTATACCGCTTCCACCGTGTTTGGGGATGGTTTCCAATGGACAGTTTATTAGTGAATAGATCACTTCCTGCAATGATACAGTTATCATGGTTTATAGACTATTCACAACCCTAGTGGTCGATACCAAGCCTCTGTGCTATAGTAAATTACTGGATATTTTCCTTCCACCAGCTTACTATGTGCCCGCAGGAAAGAATGAAGATGTGGATGAGACAAAGCATTACTATGGCTTGCCCATTGCAACCAGGTGTTTCTTGGGCACAATTTGCCTATGGTAACCGTTTCAGTCTTCCTTGGTACCAGCTTCAACATACGGCAGAGCCATGCGCACATGGACTCCCTACTGACCGTATTACACAGATGGGCTCTACTACATACGGGAACATCCACTGTACGATAACCAATGAAACTTCAGATGAACGTTGACCACAAGAAAAAGTAATCATCGTATATGGGCACAAGCAATAGACTCTACAGGGAAATTTCCCATCTAAACCCTCCTCTTGGCCAAAACCCAGGTAGAAGTAGATCGGATACTCTCAACATTCATGAATTTAGGCAGTATTTTGTGCTGCACTGAGGTATCTGATGCCACTTTAAGGTTTTTTTTTTCCAGTCCACCCCTGGGCTCAAGAGCTATCTGAGACCAACCAGGCAAAGCTATAGAAAGCCTTACATTAGGACCTGTCACTAGAGATGAGAGAACTTGTGCTTTCAAGTTTGGTTTATCTAAGAATTTCGTTATGGATTCCGCCACCATGGACTATAACTTATGGTAGCGGAATCCATAGATAAACCGGACCTTGTACGCCAAACTTGAAAACACAAGTTCGCTCAACACTACTCGCCACCTCTCCTGTCGCGTTTGCTTCCATGCCATTAGTAATACTTCTGGAGAGTCTACTTCTTATGGCTCTGTGCTGTACCATTCCCTTATCACTTCTAGAAGTTATAAATAAGTTTGCAATGAAGGTCCAGATGGGTGTTACCAGTCAGGGGGAGAGGACTGAATTTTTAAGCGTCTTTCAAAAACAGTCGCATGAAAAGAGCCTAAAGAGTTCCAAAGAGAACGTCCTCGTGGATTTCTCTGCATTTCCGCACCAAATCCACAGAAATTAAATGATTTGGATGCAGTTTTGATGCAAAGAGTGAAATCTGCAATAAAAATCCACACAGAAGGAATGTGCAAAGTATAGCTGGTACTGTATTATGCACATAAAAATGCACATAATCTGCAACGTGTGAAAGTGGCCTAATCCAAACACAAGTAGTCCTCAGAATCCTGCAAAGCAGATCTACAGCCACTGATTGGACAGTCTTCTGGAGCTCAGATAATCTGAGTGTCAGCATCAGGCCAAGTTCACATGCGTCAAAATGGACACACAGTACAATATGCGGCAGTGAGGCCAATGGTCAATTTGATGGCATGCAGCAAAAACACTGTTTTGCCAGTTATCGTGAAATGGGTGAAATCTGCATCAAGATCCATTTTATTACTTCCCATGGGGCTCTGAAGAAGGGTACGGCAGTCATGGCCAGGTTCGCAGCGTAGCTACGATCCCATAGAAATGAATCGGATTTCTTGTGACTCGCGTGGCAATCCTATTAGTTTCTACAGCACGCCATACCGTAAGGGTACAACGGGTTTGGTACCAATCTGTCAGGTCCTCCCGGATCCAGTGACTCTCATGCTCAGATTTAATGGGGACGCTGAGGGTGATAGTCATTGGCTAGATATGAGATATCTGGAGATTCCCCGATAACAGAGGGACGGGCCAGGTGGGATTTTAGCCAAGCTGATCCTTTGTTACTAGTAGAGATAAGCAGCGCCAGATGAGCCACTTATCCCCAGCATGGACTGGCTAAGAGTAATGTGTATGGGGTCCCCCCACATGACACTCTGCAGACTGTCCAGCCCTATGACATCAGGCACTACTGACAGAAGCTGGATCCAGCACCTGCTCCTCGGGCAGCACATGGAGCTAGAGGCCGGCGATCTCCGGGCCCGTCCACACGCTTCCAGAGCCGCGGCCTAGTGTGAGCGCCTGGCAGTGAGTGACAGGCCGCACCCCCCCGTGCTCAGCCCCCGGCGCCGCTTCTCCACCGGACGCCCCTCCTCGCCGGCCCTGCAGGTGACAGCACTCCGCTCCGTGCACCGCTCACCTGAAGTCCTTGTCGCTGGACGTCATTTTCTCCAGCAGGTTGGAGATGTGGTACGAGGCGCTCGCCATGTTGCCGCTGCAGTTGATAACGTTGTTGAAGTCTCCCCTGCCGGGGCCCCGTGTTTGGAATTCCCCCCCGGTCCAGCCGCAGACAAGGCTCGTCGCAGCGGCAGCAGTCGAGAAGAGGGACGGGCGCGTCCACGATGCTGTATTCGCAAGCCGCCTGCCCCGTGTACGTGAGCGTCCCCGGCTGTCTCCGCCCAGATCCGCTGCCACAAAGCCTGTACCCAGCCGGCTGATAACAGCGAGGCCTCCGGGGAGGGAGGAAAGAGCACGCACCAACCTCCAGTCTCACTCCAGCCCCGAAGCTGAGGCGGAGCGCGCCGGGAAGGGGCGGGGCCAAAATGGCAGAAACACGCGTTAGGCGAGGAGAAGTTTTCGGTCTCTGGCCAGGCTGTGTGAATCTGACGCCCGGATTGGCTGAGTGAACTGTCAGTCTAGATGATTGACAGCCCGTCCTGAAATTACTTCATGAATGGAGTGGGTGAAAGGTGGTCTGGAGTTAGTAAATGGAGTCTGTAAAAGGTGGTCTGTCCTCTGGAGTCAGTGAATGGAGTGGGTGAAAGGTGGTCTGGAGTCAGTGAATGTAGTGGGTAAATGGTGGGCTGTCCTCTGGAGTCAGTAAATGGAATGGGTGAAAGGTGGCCTGGAGTCAGTGAATGGAGTGGTTGAAAGGTAGTCTGGAGTCAGTGAATGGAGTGGGTGAAAGGTGGTCTGGAGTCAGTGAATGGAGTGGGTAAATGGTGGGCTGTCCTTTGGAGTCAGTGAATGGAGTGGGTGAAAGGTGGTCTGGAGTCAGTGAATGGAGTGGGTGAAAGGTGGTCTGGAGTCAGTGAATGGAGTGGGTAAATGGTGGGCTGTCCTCTGGAGTCAGTGAATGGAGTGGGTGAAAGGTGGTCTGGAGTTAGTAAATGGAGTCTGTAAAAGGTGGTCTGTCCTCTGGAGTCAGTGAATGGAGTGGGTGAAAGGTAGTCTGGCCTCTGGAGTGGGTGAAAGGTGGTCTGGCCTCTGGAGTCAGTAAATGGAGTGGGTAAAATGAGTTCCTCCTTCTGGAGTCAGTAAATGGACTTGGTAAAAAGTGGTCCGCAACTGTGGCCACTTGCTGAACCTCAAAAAGGAACTCACGCCCAAACGAAGCCACACACCTCTCCCAGTAACTGTCGGACAAGGAAAAAAAAATAGGGAGTGACTTTAAGGTGAGCTGCCAGCCAGCCCAGAGTACTTCTCTCACCCTCAGTCTCAGAGTGACATCTGCCGTCTCTAGTGACTGACTTGGTGTGCGAGAAAGTCAGTCAGGTTGTTGTAGCGCAAACTCAGAGAGTGCAATGTCTAGAGCCACAGAAAAGGAGGACAGGGAGCTAGGAAATTGAACTGTCCGGCCTAAAACCAAATGTCTGGCCACCTTATAGTCTGCCATCTGGAGTCAGTAAATGAAGTGGGTAAAAGGAGGTCCTTCTTCCAGAGTCAGTAAATGGACTGGCTAAAAGGAGGTCCTCCTGCCACAGTTAGTAAATGGATTGGGTAAAAGGAGGTCCTGCCCTTTTTTCCTCCATGTGTGCTAACTCCTAACACCAACCCTAATACTAACCTCTATCCCTCATAATAACCCTAATATTAACCCCTAACATTAATAGTAACTCTAATACCATATATCTGTACACACTGCATGTATTATAGATACAAATATAGATACAGTGGACACATATATATAGATTTTATATGGCCTAGCACTGACATCAAGGAGGAAATTAGAGGCCTCTGAGAGCGAGGTAGGCGGTATAAGAGGAATAACTCCTCGCTTGTAGCAACATGCCCCAATGACTCCAGCAAGTATGTCTTGATGACATAGGTACGTTTTCAAAGTTCGCTTTTCACAAAAACACCATAATTGTGAGCTTCTACAAAACCAGTTTCTGAAAGAGCACACCTGGAACAGTGGGGACAAATAAATAGTTTGATAGGCCTGTTTTGATGGCAGGTTTCCTTTAACTCATTCAAACCCCCTTTTGAATAAAATGATTCCCTCTGAAAACCTTATAAAAATAGCGATGGCCATGAAAATTAAATAAGTGGAGGTTCTTCAAACCAATCCTGAACAATGTTTGTGGTGTGGCAGGGTACATTGTTCAAATGAAAGTGACCACTACCATTAAGAATACTGTTACACTGAATGGGTTTTCTTAGTCTGCAATAATGTCTAGGTAGGTGATATGTGTCAAAGTAAAGTCCACATGAATGCCAGGACCGAAAGTTTCCCCGCAGATCATTGTCTAGAGCATCACACTGTCTCTGCTGGCTTGTCTTCTTTCCATACTGCATCCTGGTGCCCTCCCTTCTCCATGTACGTGATGCATATGCACCTGGTCATCCTCATGATGTAATGTGATTCATCAGATCAGGCCACCTTCTTCCATAGCTCCATGGTCCAGTTCTGAAGCTGGTGAGATTCCTGTGCTAGTGGTCAGTGGGGCTCCCATTGATCACATAAATTTCACTGTTGAAAATCTGTATGGTATTGCAGTTTGGTTAGTTTATTAATGGTCTGTTTCTTACTTTGGGGGAGTGGGGGCATCTAAAATGATTTCTGCATAGGATGCTGTAGAACCTAGGGTCGGTTCTGGATGGTGGTCAGAGTTAAAGGGAGTCTTTACCTGTTTTTCACCTATATAACTAACAGCAGTGCCCCACAGAAGATTGCAGACACATCCCAGACATACCTGTGTGCACTGTGTGTCTGTATTACATGTTAAAGGAAAACTGTCGTCAAAAATGAGAAATATATCTAAAATGTTAAAACATGCAATGTAAGTTTGAGAATTTTTTGTGCTAAAATTTTTTTTTTTACCATTAAAGGAAATATTGAAAAAATTCATAATAATTGTGTAGAACTTCCTATGTTGACCAGCAGGGGGAGCACAACTGAAAAGTTGAGTGTAGGGAAGCCGTCTGTAGCCCAGTGCTGTAAAGTGTTATCTGGCTATTCACACCTCCTGTGACATCACGCTGCTCTTACTTGCTTATCTGATAAAAAGAGATTGTCTTCCACAATACAGTCTCCAGCGGCCATCTTGTTGTGGTCTGTAGTGTGATAGCATAGGAGGCACAGTCATCAATGTTATTTCCAATTGTGATTCTGATTATTCCTCCACCACAGGGATTTTCTCCACTGACAGGTAGCAGAGTTAGGCCCCATTCACACGTCCGTATAATGTGTCCGCATCCTGTCCGCAATTGCGGACAATTATGCGGATAGGATGCGGATCCATTCATTTCAATGGGTTGTGAAAAAATGCGGACAGTACACCGTTCCGACTGTCCGCAAACAGAAATCCTCCTGTCCTACTTTTCCTCCGATTTTGCGGTCCGTAGCCCAATACAAGTCTATGGGACGTCCGTAAATGCGGAAGACATGCGGAAAGCCATCCGCATGTCATCCGTATTTGCGGATTCCGTTCCAGGAGGGGTGAAAAAAAAAAGATGTTATTCATCCTTCCGTTTTTTGCGGATTCGCAAAAAACGGATGACATATGGATACATCCTTTCCGTTTTTTACGGAAAGACGGAACGGATGTCCTGGAAAAACTGAGTTTTTTGCGGAACAACGGATCCGCAAAAAACTGACCGTTTTCCAGGATGTGCAAAAATACGGACGTGTGAATGGGGCCTTAGGGTGGTAGTGCATGACTGAGTTTGATCTGAGAAACTCTTTCATTGTGCGTTACTTCCACGAAGCTTTTCTGTCTGCACCCCTGGGATCTGGCCCTTGTCTTTGTACGCCTCTTCCTGGTCTGTGCCCATGGGCCCTTATCTGTGCCCCACTCCCTCTTTGTCTGCGCCTCTCTGGTTCTTGTCTCTGCTGCCCCCTGTGTGCGCCACCCTGGCCCTTATCTGTGCACCCCTCACCCACCCCTTCCCCCCCGGACCTTGCTTGTGACCCTGCCCTTTACCCCTTATCTGTGCGCCACTGGCCCTTGTCAGTGTAGCCCCTAGCCTTATCTGCAACCCCCAGGCCTTGTTTGCACAGGTGTACTGTGACATCACTGTGTTTATTATCCCTGTACTGTGACATCACTGTGTTTATTATCTCTGGACTGTGACATCACTGCGTTTATTATCCCTGTACTGTGACATCATTGTGTTTATTTTGCCTGTACTGTGACATCACTGCGTTTATTATCTCTGGACTGTGACATCACTGCGTTTATTATCCCTGTACTGTGACATCATTGTGTTTATTATCCCTGGACTGTGACATCGCAGTGTTTATTATCCCTGTACTGTGACATCACTGTGTTTATTATCCCTGTACAGTGACATCACTGTGTTTATTATCTCTGTACTATGACATCACTGTGTTTATTATCCCTGTACAGTGACATCGCTGTGTGTATTATCCCAGTGCAGGAAGAGGTAAGTGGTCTGTGTTTGTGTGTTTGTTTTCTATTTTTCAGGGTCGTGAATGCAGAGGACTACGTCGGACCAGCTTTTTTTTTTTTTTTTTTTTTTAATAAAATGGTCAAACAGGGGTCTGGGGGAGTGTTTATTTCAATAAAATGTTTTATACTTGTGTGTGTGTTTTTTTTTTTTTTTTACAATACTACAGTTTTAGTAATTACGGCTATCTACAGACGGCCCTGATTACTAATACTGGGCTTAGTGCTTGCCGGTATGGCAGGCCAGCACTAACCCCAACATCTATTACCTTGGCACCCACCGCCCAGGGGTGCCGGGAAGAGCCGGGTACCCGCAGGACCGGACCTTCTATACTGAGGGTCTGGCTCTGGGGCGGCTGCAGGCTGGTACCATTAGGCTGGGATTGTAATTATTTAATTATTTTTGTAAAAAAATGGCATGGGGTCCCCCCCTTTTTTCCTTCACCAGCCAGATACAACCAGCAGCGGCAGCATTTTTTGTGGGGCAAGGTGATAAAAAATGGCTGTTTTGGTATAGTTTTTTTTTTGCGTACACCTGGCGGGGTGGACCATGTGATGCTTTTATACAGCCAGTCGATACGGACGCGGCGATACCTAATATGTGTACTTTTTCTTTTTTTTTACTTCATTTGGGGAAAAAAGGGCGCTTTTTCTTACTTTTTTTAAAAAAAAAAACTATTTTTTTACACTTTTTTTAACTTTATTTTTACACTTTTTTTTACTTTCTTTTTACATTTTTTTAACTTATAAAGAACCATTTGGATCTTGAAGATCCAGTGGGCTTGATGGCTATACAGTGCATTGCAATAGTAATCTATTGCAATGCACTGTATCAGTGCTACACTAAGGCTGATCAGACCCTGAGGGTCTGATCAGCCTTAGGTACATGTCAGCCAGGACGCTTTTGTAAAGCGTCTGGTTGCCATGGTAACCATCGGGCGCTGCCACTGCAGCAGCGGCGGCCCGATGGAAGAGAGAGGGAGCTCCCTCCCTCTTAGCCCCATGGATGCTGGGGCGGCTTCTGACCGCAGCATCCATGGGGTTAAACAGCTGAAATCGGTGCCAGCACCGATTTCAGCTGTAGCAGCAGAGTGTGAGCTATAATTACAGCTCACACTCTCTGCTGATGGCAGCGGCTCCGATCCTGAGCCGCTGCCATCATATAATACAGAAAGCAGGAGGGGGCAGGACCGGGGGGCAACGGAGGCATGAGGGGGGCACTACAAGGGGGGCACAGACAACTTACCTGGTTTAAGGCTGCGATCTCCAGAGTGGAGATCGCAGCCTGAAACCGGCATTTTAGCACTGAAGCGCTCCTATTGGTTAGTCTGCAGAGACTAACCAATCGGAGCGCTTGCTGGCAAGGGACCACTCTGATTGGTCCCTTGTCGGCTTCCCCGAGGTCTCTGCTCTCCTGGAGAGCGGAGACTCCGGGGCTGTGATGGGTGTCCCCTCCGGTGTCATGTTACTGAAGTCTTCAATAACATGGCGCCGGAGGGGGCAGGCTATCTATGTGTAAAGCGCCTGCGCTTTACACATACTCAGCGCTCCCATGATTTCTCTATAGGGTCGGCTCCGTCCGCACTGGGAATGGAGCATACGACCGTAAGTCATTTGTCTATGTGTCGTTCAGTGACACATAGACACGTGACTATGAAAATGGCAGCCCCCATAAAGTAAAAAAAAATGTAAAATACACAAAACACAGTACACATATAATAAACTTAATTATACATATAAAAACTATTTTTAATGTTTTATAACATATGTTCTTTTATTTTTTAGCGATAGTGCCCCTTTAAGAAAAAGCACTTTTATTCTGCAGGAAAACAGCTCCCAAGTGCCCGGCTGAAAGTGAAACTAAAAACAGCTTTCTCTCCTGACTCGATTTCTAACAGCTATATCTTCTGATACACTGAATAATGCCATATGCCACTAGATACTACTAGATTTCTGGAGATGGGTCGTTGATCCTGGGATTTATACTAATTAGTATATTTACAGTCAGGAAGGATTTTTTCTCTGTCACATGGGAGGTTTTGCTTTCTCGGGATTAATATTGCAGGAGAACAGGTTGAATTCATATACTTTTTTAACTGCATTATGTTACTGTGTTCTCTTCTAAGACAAATGACTTATGTCTGTAGCAGGAGGGCTGCACCCGCTGTAGCGTACAGTACCAAGACAGTGGTGCACACAGAAGCACTGGCAGAGTACCAGAGTGCTGTGCATCAGCAGTGTCCTGTAGAGGGAGTCGGAACCTTTGTGATGATGGCCAGGGAAAGCGATTCAGCACAGACAGGAAGACGACAGGCAATGTGTTCCTGAGAAAGACGCGTGCAGAGCTGCAGAAGGCAGATACAGAGTTTGCAGAGCACAGTGGTGTAAACCTGCCATCAAGCAACCTTTGCAACACCAAGAAAGAAGCCCTGGAACAAGGAGAGGGTGTAACAGGGTGCAGAATTACAGTACACCGCAGGAGAAGACAGCTGGAGCTTAGAACCATGCTGGGACAGTCAAACAGCCTGAGACTAGAAATAGGGAATAACTATTAAATTGGTGAGGTCCAACTGCTGGGAAACCCATCATCACCAGTAGGCTGGACATTCCGGCTTCCTGGCTCCCTGTTCTCCATCCAGCGCAACGCCTGAAAGGATGCCTGGAAGTCAGTCACTAGAGGCCCAGGCCAACAGGACATCCCACTCTGTGTCTGTAGGGATGTAATGGTGAATACCTTGCATCATCACACTCAGCCAATCACAGAGCAGGATGAATGAGCGCAAGAGAAGGCATCCTGTGCGCAGCTCACTTACTGTAAGGAAAACGCTCAGCATGTAGGATGAGTCAGGAGGGAGATTGGTCTATTTCTTATCCCTCTCCACCTTTCAGAAATCTGAAGAGTCCCCTCCGTTATCACCATTTTATCCAGGAGTTAGGCTACTTTCACATTAGCGGCACTGGTGCCCGGAAGGCTGTTCCGATGGGTGAACAACCTGCCGGATCCGTACTGCTGCTACTGCGTGTCTGCGGCCGGAACTACGCTCCGTCCCCATTCATTATAATGGGGTGGGCCGGAGTTCCGGCCGCAGCACGGCAAGCATGCCGAGAGGCGGCCGGACTAAAATTACGACATGTAATTGCAAACTGCTAGTAATTCATTTGTAACTTATAGGAGGAATAATAAAAGAATGATACAACATAGAGTAATAAGAATAGATTCTCCAGAATTGTCATTACAAGGGGAAGGCAAATAGTTTTTAAAACAGGCTTGTCAGGAGAAATACAAGTCCTCTTTAAACCATTCAATGACCTAGACATCTGGGGATGCTAGCACTAAAATATTTAGTGCCATGGACATGAACATTAACATCCTTATTGACTGAGATAAATATAAGAAATAAATAGATATAAGATAGGTAGATATATATATACAGTGCCTTGCAAAAGTATTTGTCCCCTGGAACTTTGTAACCTTTTGCCACATTTCAGGATTCAAACAAAAAGATATAACATTTTTAATTTTTGGTGAAGAATCAACAAGTGGGTCACAATTGTGAAGTGGAACGAAATTTATTGGATCATTTAAACATTTTTGTAATAATAAAACTGAAAAGTGGGGCGTGCAAAATTATTCGGCCCTCCTTGCATTAATACTTTGTTGCACCACCTTTTGCTGTGATTACAGCTGCAAGTTGCTTGGGGTATGTCTCTATCAGTTTTGCACATCTAGAGACTGAAATTCTTGCCCATTCTTCCTTGCAAAACAGCTCGAGCTCTTTGAGGTTGGATGGAGAGCGTTTGTGAACTGCAGTTTTCAGCTCTTTCCACATATTCTCAATTGGATTCAGGTCTGGACTTTGACTTTCTAATTCTAAGACCTGGATATGTTTATTTTTGAACCATTCCATTGTAGATTTTGCTTTATGTTTGGGATCATTGTCTTGTTGGAAGATAAATCTCCGTCCTAGTCTCAGGTCTTTTGCAGACTCCAACAGGTTTTCATCCAGAATGGTCCTGTATTTGGATCCATCCATCTTCCCATCAATTTTAACCATCTTCCTTGTCCCTGCTGATGAAAAGCAGGCCCAAACCATGATGCTGCCACCACCATGTTTGACAGTGGGGATGGTGTGTTCAGGGTGATGAGCTGTGTTGCTTTTACGCCAAACATATCGTTTTGCATTTCCAAAAAGTTGGATTTTGGTTTCATCTGACCAGAGCACCTTCTTCCACATGTTTGGTGTCTCCCAGGTGGCTTGTGGCAAACTGTAAACAAGACCTTTTATGGATATCTTTGAGAAATGGCTTTCTTCTTGCCACTCTTCCATAATGGCCAGATTTGTGAAGTGTTCGACTGATTGTTGTCCTATGGACAGACTCTCCCACCTCAGCTGTAGATCTCTGCAGTCATCCAGAGTGATCATGGGCCTCTTGGCTGCATCTCTGATCAGTCTTCTCCTTGTTTGAGATGAAAGTTTAGAGGGACGGCCGGGTCTTGGTAGATTTGCAGTGGTCTGATACTCCTTCCATTTCAATATGATCGCTTGCACAGTGCTCCTTGGGATGTTTAAAGCTTGGGAAATCTTTTGGTATCCAAATCCGGCTTTAAACTTCTCCACAACAGTATCATGGACCTGCCTGGTGTGTTCCTTGGTCTTCATGATGCAGAACCCGGAGACTATCACAGAGCAGGTGCATTTATACGGAGACTTGATTACACACAGGTGGATTCTATTTATCTTCATCAGTCATTTAGGACAACATTGGATCATTCAGAGATCCTCAATGAACTTCTGGAGTGAGTTTTCTGAGCTGAAAGTAAATGGGCCGAATAATTTTGCACGCCCAACTTTTCAGTTTTATTATTACAAAAAAAGTTTAACCCTTACAGTACCGGCGCCGTACATGTACAGCGCTGGTACGATGCGGGCACATGGCGCCCGCTCGCGGGTGCGGCGGGCGTCATGGCCGGCAAGTCTCTGCTGTTTCTAACAGCAGAGACTTGCCGCTACCTACTGTATCGGCGGCGTCTTCCGGGGTGACTAGATGCCGTGATCACACGTGATCACGGCATCTAGTTGCGTCTAAACCCGGAAGCGTTCGCTTCCGGGTGGTGTACAGACACCCCGTGTGGCCAATCGGGGTGTCTGTACACCATATGAAAACTGTAATCCTCGCTGGTGAGGATTACAGTTTTCAAAGTGCAATTCTTATTCTGGCCACTAGATGGCAGGCCAGGATAAGAAATGAGCAATTGATGGATTTAACTGCCTCTAGTAAATCCATAATTTCTCATAAAGAAAATTAAAAAGCCACAATATATAAGCTCATATTTGAGCATTCAAATAGTAAAAAAAAAATTTAAAAAAAATGTTAAAAAATATATAAAAAATAAAAAAGATATAAAAGTTCAAATCACCCCCCTTTCCGTATAAGTAAAAAATAAATACCTAAATAACACTAAATATAGACATCATGGGTATCACCGTGACCGAAAACGCCCGTACTTTTAAAATATAAAAAAAAAAAATCCAATACGGCGAATTGTGTGGCGGAAAAAAGCGTCCAAATGGCGATTTGCCGTTTTTTGTCGCTTTTTTTTCTAAAAAAAATTAAATAAAAAGTGATCAAAAAGTCATACACACCCCAGAATGGTATCAATAAAATCTTCAGATTGTCCCGCAAAAAATGAGCCCCCATACAGCTCTGTACACATAAATACCAAAAAGTTATAGGGGTCAAGATATGACAAGGAAAAAAAAAAAAAAAAAGGGCAACTTTCTAATTTTTTTTCACTATCAAAACGCAGGAAAAACTATACATATTAGGTATTGCCGGATTCGTACTGACCAGTAGAATGAAAATAACGGGTCAGTTTTAATGCACATCGAACGCTGTAAATAAGAAACCCGTAGAACTGTAGCGGAATAGCGTTTTTTTTGCAATTTCACCTGATTTGGATTTTTTTTCCCGCTTCCCACTACACCATATGCAATATTAAATGGTGGCGTTGGAAAGTACAACTTGTCCCGCAAAAAACAAGCCCTCATACAGCTATGTGAACAGAAAAATAAAAGAGTTATGGCTGTTGGAAGGCAGGGAGCGCAAAACGAAAATGCATGACCGAAAAAACCTCCGGTACTGAAAGGGTTAAATGTTCCAATAAATTTCGTTCCACTTCACAATTGTGACCCACTTGTTGTTGATTCTTCACCAAAAATGTAAAATGTTATATCTTTTTGTTTGAAGCCTGAAATGTGGCAAAAGGTTGAAAAGTTCCAGGGGGGCGAATACTTTTGCAAGGCACTGTATATATATATATATATATATATATATATATATATATATTAAAGATAGATAAATAGACATAAGATAGGTAGATAGAAGATAGATAGATGATACTGAACTGGCTGCTGCTGCGGCTTCTGCTTGTGGTAGCAGAGACTGTGGGATGTGGGTGACTCAGCAGGGGTCAGACATGTGGGTGTCAGTCACCTGCTCGCGCAAAGCTGCAGCATGCTGCATACACAGTGTATCCTGGTAATAAAACAATTTGGCCACCCTTTTGCTTTTTTGTACTCTGCTTATAGAGTCACTATCACACTAGATTAGTGGCTTGTGTCTGTAATAGCTTTTTGGAACTATAGTATAATGAAAAAGGTGTGATATTTTGAAAGGTTAGTGACTGAAACTTAAGATGGTAGAGACAAATTGCTGCTCACCTTATATTATTGTGAAAAGTCACAACAAGTGTAAAAGGCGTTGAATATATGTGCAATAGTGGGTGGACTTGTTGCTTGGTCGCAGGGATCTACGTCAAGACGGAATGCAAGTCTTGGCATTCGATTGCGTGGAGCGATCAAGGCAAAAAAGGATCTTGGACAAGTGCTTTTCAGTGTCGGGGACCTGCTCCTGCTGGCAAATACTATTGCAGTCTATGGAATAATCAATCAGAGGATCACATATTAAAGTATTGTAAGAGGACTAAAAAAAAAAGAAAAACATTTTTAAAAAAAGATACAAAATGACAAATTCAAATCACCCTCCTTTCCCAATTTACATATAAAAATAAATACCCTGTTTCCCTGAAAATAAGACCTACCCCGATAATAAGCCCTAGTGCTATTTTGCCCTGTTTTTGGAGTAGGCTTAAAATATAAGCCCTACTCCAAAAATAAGCCCTAGGTACATTGAGGATACACTGAGAATAGGGTTACGGTCTGAGCCCGGCGGGGTCGGGCGGAGCCCCGCAAGTGATTTTAATGGCCAGCACTGCACAGTTAGTTACCTATATACACACCTATACCCATACCCTATCTGGCGCTGCAAGACGTCTCCCCTGTGATGATCCTGCGAGACGTGACCTCAGTGCCGGGTCTCGTGGGATCACGCTGGTTGACGGGATGACACAGCACACGCCAGATGACAAGATTGGGAGAGAAGAAGTCCAGAACGGAGGTTAGTTAAGCATATGTTTTGTCTGTGTGTGCAAAGGGGCCCGGGGGAAAAAAAAAAAATGACATAACGGTATATATTCAGAGGGGCCAAAAATAAGACCTACCCCAATAATAAGCCCTAACCCTTTTTCCGGAGGAAAAAAAGAAATAAAACCCTGCCTTATTTTCGGGGAAACATGGTATTTATATGCATAATTGATATTGCCATATCTGACAATGCCAAATATAAAAATATTTGGGTGAACACGAAAAAAAAAAAACGGACGATTTAACGTTTTTTTTATTCACCTTGCCCTACAAAAATTTTTTATAAAAGTGATCGAAAAGTCTCACGTATCTCAAAATGGTACCAGTAGATGTTGCAGAGTATGGTTGCTGGGTGCAGCAGAGTCAGTTTAGATCAGACATTGTGGAGTAACAGGAACTGGGTTTAAAAGGTTTCTGTCACCAGTTTTTTCGGTATGAATCAGGCTGACATTAGAGGTGTGCTAATGTCACCAGATTCCAAATATATATCTGTTTTATTTACTGGTGCCCCCATTTTTATATAAAATGAACTTTTATTTTATGCTAATAAGGCCTCTAGGTGCAAAGGGTGTTACCCCTGCTCCTAGAGGCTCTGTTGATTGATAGGCCCAGGTAGAGAAGAAACACTCCATTCACCATAGCTTGCAAGGACCTTGTCATGATGTCATGACCATGTGATCAGTCACATGGTTTAGGAGGAGACAGGCTGTTTGTGTGATCCTAACCATGTGACTGATCACATGGTCATGACATCATTGAAGGTCCTTGCAAGCTATGGTGAATGGAGTATTTCTTTTCTGCCTGGTCCTGTCAATCAACAGAGCCTCTAGGAGCAGAGGTAACGCCCCTTGCACCTAGAGGCCTTATTAGCATAAAATAAAAGTTCATTTTATATAAAAATGGGGGCACCAGTAAATAAAACAGATATATATTTGGAATCAGGTGACATTAGCACATCTCTAATGTCAGCCTGATTAATACCGAAAAAACCATTTAAACACTGCTCCACTGACCGAATTCACAGCATCACAATGACAATCACATCACAATAATGCGGACCCGCAATAATATGGGGGGCCGTCCGGCGTGTGTTCCGCACCGCTTGGAACACACGGCCAGGCGCCCCATTCAAAATGCCTATACTTGTACCTGCCTGTGGACAAGTATAGGACATGCTTCATATGAGCCACGGTACGGAGCTAGCTCCTTGCGGCGGCTCCCCACTCCCATAGAGGTGAATGGGGCCGCATCTATTCTGCAATATTGTGGAATAGATACGGCCCCATTCACACGGTCATGTGAATGGGGTCTTACTGTATGATGCTGTGTGTTCCTACCTGACCGTAGGTCTACTGAACTGTACTGAAAGCATGAAGAACAAGTGTGGATGCATTCATGCATCTGTATGCAAGTGTTCAAATGACAGTGACAGCTCTGGGGCAACACGCAAAACATCAGGGGCAGGGGTGCCCAGGGGTAACAACACCAGTGACTGTTCATCAGATATTTCCATGCTCCACAATTGTGTATTGTACGTTGTTCAGTATGAAGGGTACTCATGAAAAAACATCTTATATGGCATTATGTGACCACTATTATAAGGGTTCTATATGACGCCATTATTAGGACACTGTTAGTCACTGTTACAGGTATTTGCCCACAATATTGTCTGCTATTTCTTCATATATTGCAGGCTCTTGTGAGCAGAGCTGCACTTCTTTTGTTTGAATTGTTGATTTGTTTGTAACTCTGTAATGTCAGATTTGTCTGCAGAATATGTTGGTGCTATGTACATAAAGATTAATATTGTATGTGAATGCTGCTTATACTGACATCTAGTGGGCAATGTGAAAACTGCAATTATAAGTCCACAATCATTTTTTTATGAGAAAATAAACATCTAATGTATGGATATTATATATATATATATATATATATATATATATATATATATACACTCACCAGCCACTTTATTAGGTACACCTGTCCAACTGCTCGTTAACACTTAATTTCTAATCAGCCAATCACATGGCGGCAACTCAGTGCATTTAGGCATGTAGACATGGTCAAGACAATCTCCTGCAGTTCAAACCGAGCATCAGTATGGGGAAGAAAGGTGATTTGAGTGCCTTTGAACGTGGCATGGTTGTTGGTGCCAGAAGGGCTGGTCTGAGTATTTCAGAAACTGCTGATCTACTGGGATTTTCACGCACAATCATCTCTAGGGTTTACAGA
This sequence comes from Rhinella marina, assembly GCA_900303285.1. Classification (NCBI taxonomy): domain Eukaryota; kingdom Metazoa; phylum Chordata; class Amphibia; order Anura; family Bufonidae; genus Rhinella; species Rhinella marina. Next base: position 197,046 of record ONZH01023974.1, on the reverse strand, counting down.
GAATGGTCCGAAAAAGAAAAAACATCCAGTGAGCGGCAGTTCTGTGGGCGGAAATGCCTTGTTGATGCCAGAGGTCAGAGGAGAATGGGCAGACTGGTTCGAGCTGATAGAAAGGCAACAGTGACTCAAATTGCCACCCGTTACAACCAAGGTAGGCAGAAGAGCATCTCTGAACGCACAGTACATCGAACTTTGAGGCAGATGGCCTACAGCAGCAGAAGACCACACCGGGTGCCACTCCTTTCAGCTAAGAACAGGAAACTAAAACTACAATTTGCACAAGCTCATCGAAATTGGACAGTAGAAGATTGGAAAAACGTTGCCTGGTCTGATGAGTCTCGATTTCTGCTGCGACATTCGGATGGTAGGGTCAGAATTTGGCGTCAACAACATGAAAGCATGGATCCATCCTGCCTTGTATCAACGGTTCAAGCTGGTGGTGGTGGTGTCATGGTGTGGGGAATATTTTCTTGGCACTCTTTGGGCCCCTTGGTACCAATTGAGCATCGTTGCAACGCCACAGCCTACCTGAGTATTGTTGCTGACCATGTCCATCCCTTTATGACCACAATGTACCCAACATCTGATGGCTACTTTCAGCAGGATAATGCGCCATGTCATAAAGCTGGAATCATCTCAGACTGGTTTCTTGAACATGACAATGAGTTCACTATACTCAAATGGCCTCCACAGTCACCAGATCTCAATCCAATAGAGCATCTTTGGGATGTGGTGGAACGGGAGATTCGCATCATGGATGTGCAGCCGACAAATCTGCGGCAACTGTGTGATGCCATCATGTCAATATGGACCAAAATCTCTGAGGAATGCTTCCAGCACCTTGTTGAATCTATGCCACGAAGAATTGAGGCAGTTCTGAAGGCAAAAGGGGGTCCAACCCGTTACTAGCATGGTGTACCTAATAAAGTGGCCGGTGAGTGTATATATATATATATATATATATATATATATATATAGTGAAAACGAGAAAAGTTGCCAGCTGACCAGTGGGCAGATGTGGCGCCATTTCTGACCGGTGAGTCGCAGAAAGCGTATTATGACCTGAGTGAGATGGATGCTCGTGATTACTCCAAGCTAAAGGCGGAGATCCTGGCTCGACTAGGTGTGACCATGCAGGTGCGTGCTGGCAGAGTGCATAACTGGACTTTCTCTGAAAGTTTACCACCAAGTTCCCAGATGCATGACCTGATCCACCTAGTGAAGAAGTGGCTACAGCCAGAGGAGTGCACTCCAGCCCAGATGGTCAAGAGGGTCGTCCTGGATAAGTTCAACCGCTCCCTGCCTCCTAGGATACAGCGCTGGGTCGGACAAGCAGGACCTACAGATGCTGATGAGCTGGTGAACCTGGTGGAGCGATATCGGGCTACAGAGGACCTGCTATAGAACTCTCCTGGAAGGAGCGGTGCCACAAGGCGACCAGAGGGACTGGTAAGACTGTTCCTATTATTAAGGGAAGACAGTTCAGGTTGGGAGGTGGTTCTGAGGGGGAATCAACTGGTGGGCCACGACGGAGGTCTTGGGACAGAGACCAAAGCCACATACAATGTTGGCTATGTCGTGATTTTGGTCATATAGCGGCTAACTGCCCCCTCACCGCCGAGCCCATGGAATGCAATGCATCTAGGCGTGTCTCCCTCTTTGCATGACCCGTCCTAGCGGCAGGGTCTTTGATTGGGACTGAGCCACAAGTGTGCACTGTATCCATTGGGGGCTACTCAGTTTCTGCTTTGCTGGAGTCTGGAAGCCTGGTAACCCTGGTACATGGGACTTTGGTCAACTCAGGGTTATACAGTGGACATAAAGTGGGGGTGTTGTGTATTCATGGGGACACAAGGGAATACCCCACTGCTGTCATCACCATAGACACACCTTGTGGTGCTACCACCCATGAAGTAGGCATGGTGAAGTCTCTCCTACACCAGGTGATCCTAGGAAGAGACTTTCCATTATTTTGGGATTTGAGGGAGAGAAGAAACACGCACTATGCAAAATGTGTTATTATTGATGATGATGATAATGATGATGTTGGTGATCAGAACATAACCCCTATACCATTTGGGCTAGATGCAGAGACCCCAGCGGTAGGGGTGACCCCAAATGAAAGTGAAACCTTTCCACTAGCTGTGGTTTCTGGTGACACTGAAGGTCAGGAGGAAATTCCTGACATGCCTGAATTAGATGTGTCACATGACAATTTTGGTACTGCCCAACTCCGTGACCCCACATTGTTAAGAGCACGGGAGTATGTAAAAATGATTAATGGTGTGCCATAGGTTCCAGGGGCTGAAAAAATGTACCCTTACATGGCTATTAACCAGGATCTACTGTATAGAGTAAAACATGTGCTAGGTAGTCACTTGGGTTGTGAAAAAAACAGGGAGCGCATATGTCAGAGGTTTTATTGGCCAGGGGTACATAGGGATGTAGAAAACTATAGTAGCTCATGTCCTGAATGTCAGCTAACTGCTCCCATTGTTCATTTCAGGAGGCCATTGGTACCATTACCAATCATAGAGATACCCTTCGAAAGGATAGCAATGGATCTAATTGGCCCAGTTGTAAAGTCCGCTAGGGGACATCATTACATATTAGTCATGCTAGATTATGCCACACGATATCCTGAGGCTATACCTTTGAGGAACACCTCCTCTAAACTCATTGCTAGGGAGCTTTTCCACATTTTCTCCCGAACAGGTATCCCCAAAGAGATCCTTACAGACCAGGGGACACCCTTCATGTCTAGAGTCATGAAAGAAATGTGCAAGCTATTAAAAATTAAACAACTACGTACGTCAGTGTACCACCCCCAGACTGATGACTTGGTTGAACGATTTAACAAAACTTTGAAGGGGATGCTTAAAAGGGTGGTTAGTAAGGATGGGAAGGATTGGGATTGTTTGTTACCATATTTAATGTTCGCAATCCATGAAGTACCCCAATCCTCCACAGGTTTCTCGCCCTTCGAGCTATTGTATGGCAGACACCCACGTGGGCTACTCGACATAGCTAAAGAAACCTGGGAACAGGAAAGTGTCATAGAACACATTGCACTCATGTAGGACAGAATCGCTGCAATCATGCCCCTAGTCAAGGAACACTTACAAAGGGCACAAGAGGGTCAAAGCCATGTTTACAATCGGTTGGCTAAAGTAAGAACCTTTAACCCAGGCGACAGGGTGTTAGTATTAGTGCCAACCGTAGAAAGTAAGTTCCTGGCTAAATGGCAAGGGCCTTATGAGGTAATTGAGAGGGTCGGTGAAGTCAATTACAAAGTGTACCAACCAGGTAAAAGAAAGCCTCAGCAGATATACCATGTAGACTTGCTCAAACCCTGGAAGGATAGAGAGTCCCTGTCAGCTCTAGGTGTACCAAGAGGTGAGGTCCCAGAAAAGTTGGCACCGGTAGTAAGCCCACCCTGTAAGAAGGTACCAGAAGTTCGGGTTTCAGAGTCCCTATCCAAGGTACAAGTACAGGAGACAAAAGAGTTCGTCCATAGAAACAATAACGTATTCTCAGAATTGCCCTGGCGAACCTCAGTCATTAAACATGACATTGTCACTGAGCCACATGTAAGAGTACATTTAAAACCTTACAGGGTACCAGAAGCTCGCAGGCAGGCTATCTCTGAGGAGGTCAAAAAGATGTTGGACCTAGGAGTCATTGAGGAATCGAAGAGCGACTGGTCCAGTCCTATTATCCTGATTCCTAAACCTGATGGCACATTAAGATTCTGTAATGATTTCTGGAAATTAAATGAGGTGTCAAAATTTGACTCGTACCCAATGCCATGGGTTGATGAATTGATAGAGCGACTGGGACATGCTAGATTCTTCTCTACCTTAGACTTGACAAAAGGGTATTGGCAGGTACCACTCACTGACAGTGCTAAGGAGAAGACGGCATTTGTTACCCCTGATGGTCTATATCAATATGTTGTTCTTCCCTTTGGGCTACATGGGGCTCCTGCCACCTTTCAAAAGCTAATGGACATTATCCTTAAACCCCACCATAGATACGCATCTGCTTATCTAGATGACATTATTGTTTTCAGTGAGGACTGGGAAAGTCACTTACCGAAGGTTCAGGCGGTAATAGATTCCCTCAGGGCTGCGGGGTTGATAGCAAACCCTAAGAAATGTGCGTTCGGACTCGAAGAAGCCCGCTATCTGGGGTACACAATAGGAAGAGGTATCATAAAGCCCCAGGTTAATAAGGTAGAAGCCATCCAAAACTGGCCACGCCCCTTAACAAAGAAACAAGTGAGAGCCTTTTTAGGCATTGTGGGCTATTACCACAGGTTTATACCAAACTTTGCCACTATAGCAGCCCCTCTAACAGATCTAACTAAGGGAATGTTATGGTCAAGTGGAATGAAGAGGCTGAAGGGGCATTTTAAAGGTTAAAGACAGTCCTTTGTAGAGAGCCAGTACTAATCACTCCTGATTTCACCAAAGAATTTGTGGTCCAGATGGATGCCTCTGATGTGGGTCTGGGGGCTGTCCTTTCCCAAGTGGTTGGAAGTGAGGAACACCCAGTCACCTATCTTAGTAGGACGCTTATACCCCCAGAGAAAAACTACAGCATTGTAGAACTGGAGTGCTTAGCGATAAAGTGGGCCCTAGAATCCCTCAGGTATTACCTGCTAGGTCGACACTTTAGGCTAGTGACAGACCACTCCCCTCTCACCTGGATGAGCCAGGCTAAAGAGAGAAACGCACGAGTCACGAGATGGTTTCTCACTTTGCAAAATTTTAAGTTCTCAGTAGAACACAGGGCTGGGAAACTGCAAGGAAACACAGATGCGTTATCCAGGACACACTCTTTGGTGGCTAAAAGTGTTCGCCCCCACAGGTTCGAACAAAGGGGGAGGGTATGTGAGATTGTGAAGGTGTTAACTGTTGATGGGCGATATATTTCCCCTAGGTACAGCCATTACTTATATTAAAACAGGTTTGAAGTGTGGTCGCCCATTCCACCTTCATCCACTACTGGTTTTGTGCCTTGTGCTACAGTCACTCAGGTGCTAGGAGCCACTGATTAGGAGGCCTATAAAGCAGCAGAGCTAGCAGACAGAGAAGAGGCTGAGTGCAGCTAAGACTGCTGGAAGCTTGTGGGCCTCAAATGATCTGCGCTACCTGAAAGGTAAAAACTTGGACTGTTTATTTTTGTGTTTCTGCGGCTAGTAGCTAGTCGTAGGTATAGAGAGGGACTGCTATATGTTTAGTTAGTGCTCTGACGAGCAGGTTTTGCTGCCTGAAGTTAAAGGCTGTTTGTTTTTTTTTCCTGCTGTCATTGGACTTGTTAATAAACGCAGGCTAAACGCTTGTTTTTGGACTAAAGCTTCCATGTCAATGTCTCTGACTGCTGTTGCACCATTATCCCGACCTCTACTGGGCTAATCCTCCCACAATATTGATATAAATGTTATTTCACTTCTACTGATTCCATTTAAGATGGCTATGGCTCTCGTTATTTACAGGTTCCTAGAATTCTTATGCCTGCATTTTCATTGATAAGTTCATCTGCTCTGTAATACCATTCAAACACCCTACGCTTCAGTTGTGCCACTCGAATATGATCGTTCTGGCTGGGTTTTTTGCTGTATACTGCTGAAGCAAATGATTGGCTGACATGGTCGTGTGAGTATACAGGCACGTCAAAGCTTCAGCCAAGAACATGAGATCAAGGCTGCTTCGGCTGGGAGGATCAGAGCATGGCGCCCTCACCGATCAGCTGTTCACGAGTAGCTCAGATGACATAACCCAGCTCAGTCCATTGTGTAGTGGACAGAACCGGTTACTGCAGCGCTGCTCCCTTTCACTTCAATGAGAGCAGCACTGTGTTACCAGCTCCACCCACTACACAGTGGATGGAGCTTTATTGATGGTCTGCCCTGAGGATAGGTCATTAATATAAAAACACCTTTAACATTGTGGCCTGGTTGACAGTTAAAGAGGTTATCCCATAGTAAAGGGTGGATTGGGAACTTAAAGTGGCCCTGGAAAAAAAGTGGCCTCGTGTTGTAGTGAGGTCCAAATTGATTTAAGGCAGGGTCAGCAATACCATATTGTGGCATATTATACCACCTCAACAGTGCTAAATACCACAGTCCATCACAAAATACTGCCAGCAGCACAAAATAAATCCCCAAAAACTTCCACTGCCCAGGCTGTGAGGAATCATTGGCCCACCGGGAAATTTCCCTCTGTGGCCAATTGGCCTCTGCCTGTAGTGTCAGGAGCTATTGCAGTGCTGGGACATAGAGACTTGCTGTCATCATTCCAGTCCAGCAGAGGGAGCCAGTTCCCAGCTAGACATAACAGGGGAAGACAAAGCAGGCTATACAGGAGGAGGAGTTCAGCCAGGGCCTGGAAAAGGAGGAGTGCAGTGCAGGAGATCCAAAGCAGTGCCCGTTACCAGAGCTCAGGGGTGGTGTGATGTGGCCACCTAAGTGACGCAGTGCAGTCCAAACAGGTAAAGAAAGGCTGTAGCAAGCAGAGCATTGTATGGCACTGAAGGAAGAGTGCAAGAAAGCAGTGTGGAGCACATGTGCCAGACAAGCAAGGCCTCAGAAGTGCCCGTCCAGATTCTCCACTGCAGCAAAGAGAAAGGTCTCGCCTTGGAGAGACAGAGATCAAGCACCAGGTGGGTCCCTCGCCCACTATCAGAACAGTAAGAGCAGCCCCTGAGAGACTGTATAAAGTTAAACCAATTCTACAGGGACTGTAGTTACACCCTCCCTGCTAGCAACTCAGTTTCTTAAAGCGACTGTGTCCCTATTGAATATAAATTTAAAGGGAACCTGTCATCAACTTTATGCTGACCTCACTGAGGGCAGTATAAATTAGTGACAGAAATGCTGATTTCAGTGGTGTGTCACTCATGAGCTAAAAGTAAGTGGTTGCCAAGAACCAGCATCATAATCATTGCAGCCCAGGCCTGGAAAAGAGTCAAATCTACCTGAGAAGAGTCATGGTTATTCCTAATTTCCTGCACTCCCGCCCATCTGCTGATGATTGGCAGTTCTATACTAGAGAGAGGGTGAAATCCATCTAGAAGACTGTCAATCATTAGCATGTGGGCGGGGAGATCAGGAATTCATGAAAAACCATGACTCTTCTCATGAAGATTTGACTCTTTTTTAGGCCCAGTCTGCAATGATTGTGATGTTGGTTCTAGGCAACCACTTACTTTTAACTTATAAATGACAGACCTCTGAAATCAACTCACCTGTCTCTACTTTATTCTGCTGTTAGTATGGGCAGCATAAAGCTGACGACAGGTTCCCTTTAACTGTTTCACAAGTACAAGTGTTTGTTGCTCTACTACAAAATCATCTTTAGTAAAGCCGTTCCAGTGTTCATCGGTTGTCAGAGTGAATTTGTCATCGTTCACCTGCGTACCTTACAATCCCATGAACAGCATCCACAGGATGGGTGACAAATGTCATATTGATCTAGTTTTTTTTTTTTTATATATTTTCAGTTTTGCATAATAAAAACACTTTTTTCATTAAATAATTTGTTTCTGTTTAACTGCAAGAGACCCATAACATTTTTATTTTTCTGTCAACAGGGCCGTGTGACACTTGTTTTTTATGGAAATTATAGTTTTCGTTGGTATCATTTTGTGTGCATTCAATTTTTTGATCACTTTATTTTGTTTTTTGGGAGGCGGGATGACCAGAACAGTAATTCTCTTAAATTGTTTATTTTTGTCAAAGATGTCCACTAAAGATGTAAAAATATTCACTTTATTGTACAGGTTGTTATGAATTCAGCTATACCAATTATGTATATGTTATGAATTTTTTTTAAAATAAAGAATGTTTAAAAAAAATTATTTTTTTTATTTAGTTTTTTTTTTTCTAAAATCTTTTTAAGACTCTTTATTTTAGTTCCACTAAGCCACTTAAATGTCAAAGCTCCTGATCACTAATACACTGCAATACTTCTGTATAAAACTGTGTAAAACTACTAGGCTTGGGACAACTGCATCCTCCAGTCTAGCTACTTAGATGCTGCAGTCTGCATTAACCATCAGATAAAGAGTTAATTGCAGTGCTCCAAATCTTAAAATTTAGTCTAGGTGCAAAAGAATTAGAAGACATGACTCACGGTGGTATTTAAGTCTTTCTCTTCTACTTCCAAATGGCAGAAAACTCATTTCATTAGCAAAAACCTGGGTGTCACCCTTACAACCTAAAAATACAACTGAGCCAATAGGATTGTGATATGTTTTAAGAGCGATGTATGCATCTGTAGGTGAGAAAAGCAAGGCAAGGGAATTCTTTTGTCTAGATACTTGATGTCTCATTTGTAGCCATCTAGCTTTTATACCACATATTGCAACCTAGCTATACAGTAACATAGTTGGTTAGGCTGAAAAAAGACATCTGTCCATCCAGTTCGGCCTGTTATCCTGCAAGCTGATCCAAAGGAAAGGAACCTGTGAGGTAGAAGCCAATTTTCCTCATTTAAGGGGAAAAATTCCATCCCCACTCCAATCAGGCAATCAGAATAACTCCCTGGATCAACGACCCAGCTCAAGTAACTATAACCTGTAATATTATTACCCTCCAGAAATACATCCAGGCCCCTCTTGAACTCTTTTAGTGAATTCACCATCACCACCTCCTCAGGCAGAGAGTTCCATAGTCTTACTGCTCTTACCGTAAAGAATCCTCTTCTATGTTTGTGTAGAAACCTTCTTTCTTCTAGATGTAGAGGATGTTCCCTCGTCACAGTCACAGTCCTGGGGATAAATAGATCATGGGATTGGTTTCTGCACTGACCCCTGATGTACTTAGACTTACATAGTTTTTCTAAACTGAATAACCCTAATTTTGATAATCTTTCTGGGTTCTGTAGTCCATCCATTCCAGTAATTACTTTAGTTGCCCTCCTCTGAACCCTTTCCAGCTCTGCTGTGTCTGTCTTATTCACAGAAGCCCAGAACTGTACACAATTATCCATGTGTGGTCTGACTAGTGATTTCTAAAGTGGTGGGGCTATGTGCTCACCACATCTTGTCCCTTTTGATGCACCCCATGATCTTTTTTTGGCCTTGACAGCCGCTGTCTGGCACTGGTTTCTACAGTTAAGTTTGCTGTCCACAAAAAATTCTAAGGCCCTTTTCCATGTCAGTGTTACCCAGTGTTTTATCATTTAGTATGTATGGGTGACTTGCATTATTCCTTCCCATATGCATAACCTTACATTTGTCAGTGTTAAACCTCATCTGCCACTTCTCTGCCCAAGCCTCCAGTCTATCCAGATCCATCTGTAGCAGTATACTGTCCTGTTTTATGTTAATTACTTTACACAGTTTAGTGTCATCTGAAAAAATTGATATTTTACTGTGGAAGATCATTAATAAAAAATATTGAAGAGCATGGGGCCCAACACTGACCCCTGTGGTACCCCCACTAGTGACAGTGACCCAATCTGAGTGTGTACCGTTAATAACCACTCTCTGTTTTCTATCACTGGGCCAGTTACTTACCCACATACAGACATTTTCTCCCAGTCCAAGCATTCTCATTTTATACACTAACCTTTTATGTGGCACAGTATCAAATGCTTTGGAGAATTCAAGATATATGACATCATTGACTCACCTCGATCAAGTCTAGAACTTACCTCCTGATAGAAATTCATTAAGTTAGTTTGACAGGATCGATCCCTCATAAAGCCATGCTGTTACACTGTTATACGCTTATTTTTATTGAGGTACTCCAAGATTGCATCCCTTAGAAAACCTTCAAACAGTTTACCCACAACAGTTGTTAAACTGACCAGTCTATAGTTTCCGGGCTTTGCTTCTGACCCCTTTTTGAATATTGGCACCACATTTACTAAACCCAAATCCTGTGAATTGCTCCCTGTCAATATACAGTCCTTAAATATCGGAAATGAGGGCCAGTCTATTAAATACCTTATTCTCTTAGGATACAGGGGTGTATGCCATCTGGTCCCAGCGATTTGTCTATGTTAATCTTTTTAAGACGCAGCTCCACTTCTTCCTGGCTCTACAACTTCTCCCTCATCACTCTCCAAAGGGCCAACACTTTCAGGTTTAAACTTTTTACCATTTATATAACGGAAGAACATTTTAGGGTTAATTTTACTCTCTCTGTCTCCAGCTCTTATTTGTCTTTTATGTATTCTGTTTTGCTTTTTAAAGTTTTTCAATGCTTCCTTGCTACCCTCCTGTTTTAGTGATTTAAATGCTTTCTTTTTATCATTTATTGCTTCCATTACATTTCTATTTATCCACATTTTTCTTATTCCTTACCCTTTTATTCCTATAAGGTATGCACCTCGCACAATTAGAGTTTAAGATGCTTTTAAAAATATCCCATTTTCTGGCTGCATTTTTATTTTTGAGGACTTTGTCCCAGTTAGTGAGGCTAATGGCTTCTCTTAACTCGTCAAATTTAGCATTTTTGAAGTTTGGTATTTTTGTCCTTTCCAGAAGCAATCTAGCAGAGGTGGCCGTAACCATAGAAATGGGCAGTGTATAATGTGATGGAACAATGAATCCAGCCAGCAAAGGAAGCAATATGGATAATAACAATACATTAGTAAGTGGCTTGTATTAACTTTCTCTACATGATAAATGCCATTTGCTGAAGTGAGACAACCCCTTTAAGTCACCCACTTAATAATACACACATGAAATCAAACACACAAACGGGCGGACTGGGAAAGTGGCCCTGGAAAAAATACTTAAAGTGGCCCCGTTTTCTAGCTGGGCCCAAACTGATGGAAGCCAGGGCAAGCAATACCATATTGCAGCACATTATACCACCCCAACAGAGCCAAATACTGCAGTCCATCACAACATACTGACCTAGCAGGACAAAATACATCCCCAAAAACTTCCACTGGCGCTTGAGAGGAGGGCCCAGGCGGCCCCCTGTGCATTGGCCAACCGGGAAATTTCCCTGTAAGGGGAAAAAAAAATGTGGAATGCACACCGTGTGCATTCCGCATCCGTATATTACGGAAGTTCTCCCGCAAAAAAAGAAACATGTCCTATACTTGGCCGCAAAATCACGTCCGTAGCCCCATTAAAGTCAATAGGTCCGGCAAAAATGCGGAACACTACGGAAGACTTTCCGTATGTCTTCCGTTCCGTTTTTATATGGATCAAGGTATACATACGGTCGTGTGAATGGGGCCTAAGACTAAGTTTTCACAGGTGTGCTGAATTTGGGTAATGAAAACTCACCACTTTCACACTGAAAATAACTAAAAGAAAACCAATGAATTCACAAAAAGAACATCTTAGGGCTCATGCACACAAACGTTTTTTCTGTTCCCTTTTTTTTGGAGACCATATGCGGAACTATTCTTTTCAATGGGTCAGCAAAAAAAAACAACAGAAGTTACTATGTGTATTTTCCGTTTCCATATGTCGGTTACGGACAATAATAGGACATGTTCTATTTTTTCCGTAACAAGGATAGGACTGTTCTATTAGGGGCCAGCTGTTCGGTTCCGCAAAATATGGAATGCACATGGACGTCATCCGTATTTTTTGCAGATCCATGTTTTGTGGACCGCAAAATACATAGTCGTGTGCATGAGCCCTTATACAGAGCCAGATCATCGTTGGTGTTGTTGGAGCTGCATCTCTGGGCCCCTGCTATACTTTGGAATCTTTAAACCACCAACCAGCAACTCTGTATTCACTCTAGTGCAAGATTCAGTGGCATATCACATAATACAGTGGAAATTGGTCCCTTAGGCCTCAAGCACACGACCATAGGCGGCCTGTGCCAGTATTGCAGACCGCAAACGGACGTTCCGCAATATATGGGCACCGGCCGTGTGGACTCCGTATTACAGCTGCGGACCCATTCATTTGAATGGCTCCACAGTCCGCCAGAAACTGTGGAGAGGCATAGAATGGAAATACATGTCCTATTTTTTTGCAGTGCAAACGGATCGCAGACCCATTCAGCTAGCTGAGCACTAGTGGACACACATAATCAGTCACACATTCTATAGCCAGTTCTTTGCATAGTGATTCTTGATCTCTGAAGAGTAGCCAATAGATATACCGTAATTTTCTGCCCTGCCTGTCCAGGTAGGAGCAGAACCTCTGCAGTACTATGGTAGTATAGGTGAGAAGACTCTGTCCGCAGTAGTAGGAATTAGAATGAACTATTTTGTCAGCTGCCAGAGGGGGAAGGAAACTAATTTTATTCAGAACCTGTCACTAGCAGTGCAGATTAGCAATAGAACCAAAAACGATACATGAAAGTAAAAATGATAAAAATGCCATGTTTTATGCTAGAAACATTGGAAATTATTTTAAAACCAATATTAAAAGCTTTGATTGTATGAAGATTAATAAGAGATAAGGAGATCACCGCTTAAATTTGGTCCTGCGCATATAAGAACAATAACTGTCATGTACTAATATGTAACCATCATTAGAAATGAAAGTGTTGTGCTGGCAGCCTGTGCCCACTGCTGCCCTGGTCCGCAAGCAGGCATGTGTGCGGTCCAGACCTGCTTGCAGTCCTATGCCCATCAGCAGCAGGCCCAACCACATATGTCCAGGGGTGCAGTGGCGTAGCTGGGGGGGGGGGGGGGGCGTTGCTCCTACTATTCAGTGATAGGCTCCGCCCACCTTCCAGACGGCAGAGACAGTGAGGAGCAAGAAGAAGATGGCTGCTGCTTCAGGATACCAGTGTGCAGCAGCAGCCTGAATGTGAGTGACGGTGAGTGACTAACTGTGCAAATTCAAGTCCCCTGACTCCCCCCTGAGGTTCAGCCTGAGCAGAGGCATAATTTTAATAAAGTAAATAGTGCCTGACCTGGCACAGACCAGTAGGGGAGAGAGGGCAGCAGTAGAAATACACCTCAGAGAGGTGTATTTCTCAGTTTAACGAATCTAAACATGTTTTCTGTGAAACTCTGCAGAGACGAGATGCTGCTGAAAAAAGGTATCATGGTCTTATCTTCGAGTGAAGACGTTGAGGAAAGTCTGCATCACAGGTGATGTCACTGGATGGATGAGGTATGTGGTATGGCCCACCCTGCTGCATCCTGGCCCCAGACTTCAGTTTTCTGGGGCCTCACACCCATCTAGTACATTATCTGTACTCAGAGAGTTATCACTGTGTTATCTGTAGTGTTACATAGGACTGCAGGGGACATCTACTATATTATCTGTACTCAGAGAGTTATCACTGTGTTATCTGTAGTGTTACATAGGACTGCAGGTGACATCTACTACATTATCTGTACTCAGAGAGTTATCACTGTGTTATCTGTGGTGTTACATAGGACTGCAGGTGACATCTGCTACATTATCTGTACTCAGAGTTATCTCTGTGTTATCTGTGGTGTTACATAGGACTGCAGGTGACATCTGCTACATTATCTGTACTCAGAGATTTATCACTGTTTTATCTGTAGTGTTACGTAGGACTGCAGGTGACATCTACTACATTATTTGTACTCGGTTATAACTGTGTTATCTGTGGTGTTACATAGGACTGCAGGTGACATCTACTACATTATCTGTAGTCAGAGAGTTATCATTGTGTTATCTGTAGTGTTACATAGGACTGCAGGTGACATCTACTGCATTATCTGTACTCAGAGAGTTATCACTGTGTTATCTGTGGTGTTACATAGGACTGCAGGTGACATCTACTACATTATCTGTAGTCAGAGAGTTATCATTGTGTTATGTGTAGTGTTACATAGGACTGCAGGTGACATTTACTACATTATCTATATTCAGAGAGTTATCACTGTGTTATCTGTAGTGTTACATAGGACTGCAGGTGACATCTACTACATTATCTGTAAAAAGGGGCGTGTCCACAGGTTGGGTGGGGGGCACAATACATGGCTTGCCTCGGGTGCTGGCAACCCACGTTACGCCACTGCAGGGGTGGATTAGGAACATAAAGTGGCCCTGGAAAAAAAAAAAACTAAAATTGGTGCTATGTTGTAGGCAGATCCAAATTTACAGAAGGTGGGGCAACACAGATAGGCCGTGTCATAGCACAAAATATTGTCCCATCAGAACCATATACCACAGTGCAGAACAATATATTGCCCCATAAGATGTCCCTTTGTGGTGGCCATCAATAGATGCCATTTCCTGTCCTCATCTAGCTGTCTCTGATTAGATATGGAGCAGGGGGCTTGGGAGGTGAGATGTGGGCCACAGCAGTTGATCTCAGGAGGGCATGTGCGGTCAGGTACACGAATAACTAATTCTCACAGCTTTAATTACAGCTAAGAGGTCTTTATGTACCCGGCCAGCGGCAGATAGGAGAGCTTGGGTCGGCCCTCTGGGCATTGGCCCACCAGGAAATTTCCTGTAAGGTCTAAGGCTAATCTGCCGCTGCCGATGTCCCACATTGTCTTTCCTTCCACAGCTACTTCTTTTAAGGTCTCCCAGCTCTGCTTCTAGGGCGGGGGCATGCACTCTGGTTCTTAAAGGGCCAGCTCGTGTACCCTAGTTTTTCCCAGCCAATGGCTAGTCACCTTAGGGTATTTAACCCCTTAGTGACCAGCCTGTTTTAGGCCTTAAGCATTTTTAGCATTTTTTCATTGTCGCCTTCCAAGAGCTATAACTTTTTTTTTCTGTCTAGGTATGTAGCCATATGAGGGCTTGTTTTTTACAAGTTGTATTTTGTAATGGCACCATTCTGGGGCTAGCCATTATGCTGGAGAGACACTTCCTTATATGACGCGGCCGCTTCATCAAAGGGGGTGTGGCCAGATTGTGCTATTGAGGGGGCAGAAGCCATGATGTTACCAAAGCACTTCCCAGCATACAAGTCTGGGGCCAGGTTAAGGGAACCTGTAAATGACTAATTTTAATACTATTCTACCTTTTATAGCTCTAGGAAGATCTATGTTAGATATATACATGGTGTGATTGTACTAAGTACTATCTAGTAAAAGCTTAACAGAAAGGACAGCATTCATATTTGCCCATGTACATATGTATAAAATGAAAACAAAATACACTTGATAACTAACACCAATAATTGAAACCAAGGCAATGCTGGCTATAAGATCAAAGATCACATTTAAAGTTGAGAGGCTATAAGAAACAAATGAATGCCAATCGGTCATTAAGGCTGCCTGGTACTTGTGATTTGAATCTATATGTTCACTATCATTCCTTTTGCAAAATAGGCTTATCCCATTCACCATCTCTACCGAGGTCACCTCTGTGGACCTCATGTATATGCTTTGCTACAGGATGTCCTTTGGTCTTCCCAATGTAGTCACAAGGACATGTACATTTACAGAGGTATATTACTCCCTGTGTTCTACAGTTCTCGTAAGGAGTACGTCTGATCAGTAACCACATAGGTGACTCTTTAAAAGGACAAATACCCTGCTAGAAAATGCCAGAGACAGGTGCAGGCCTTCACTAGGCCCTGTCCTGCTGCATTGACATCAGCACCCCACAATGTCATTGCAGGATGCCAATGGGAGACAGACTATTGCCAGCAGTATGTAAGGGGTTAAGTGGCCTGAATCAGCGCTCCTGTCGGTCCAGGGCATTAGATCATGATTGTGGCTCTTATGGGAGAGCCAAGCCCCGACTTTCCACTGAATGGGAGACCTGTGCAGCGTTTAGACTAGGCTGCCTTAAAAAGGGAAGGGAGTCTGAGTGTTATTTCCTAGTGAAGGTGTGCTGTCCTGTTTCTCTACCCTTGTACTGACCCCTGCCGGTTTACCGATTCTGACCCTCCACTGCCTGGCCTGTTTACTACATTGTGACCCTTTGCTGCCTGCCGTGACCTTGGACTAGTTTTATGGATTCACACAATCTCTGCCTGTATTGTCTAACTCAGGACTATTCCAAGAGTTAGCGGCCTTGTGGTTTCCATGCAGTGGACCTGATCCCTGTATATGGGTTACAGGGTGAAAACCAGAGAAAAGCCAGGATAACACCCTTAGATGTAGCCCATAGGCTCTTTGGTAACATGAGGCTCAGATATTTCTGATGGTAGCCCTGTCTAACCATCTCAACCTATTTGCGACAGTTTATATTATTATTGTAAAGTATAAAAGCCCAATATCTTTCCTTCTGTTTCTGCTTCTCTGACTATGCAAGTTTCCACACGAGGGTCATTTTCCTCTATTTAGACACTTCATACAAAGCTCAACGCTTGCTGAAATGATTCATAAGGATGTCAGAAAGGCTTCTGTAAATAATTACTATGGGAAATTGTGGCTTTTATATGAACCAGTCATTCTCTAAAAAGTTATTCTTTTTAAACCAGTTTTAATCAGTGGCTGCGTCTTATTAAATTGCTCTGGATAAGCCTATTTGGATGTGCCTTCCATTTCACCGATATGTCCCTAAATGTCAAATGCTTGTCACCTGGGATACATATCAAAATGGGAAACAATGCTCAGCCGGAGTTTAGTCAAATATTTATTCCAAAAGAATTGCCAGCGTGTCAAGGACCTATAATCGACTGATTAACATGAAACTGTCACTTCTGCTATTTTCAGAGCTGCTGAGGATGCTGGTGTCTGCAGAATAAAGCCTGTGTGCTGGAACTTTCAGATTAGATTATACATATAAGGCCTGAAAAGTGACCTGGGTGATTTTCTTGTAGTATGACATCTACTACACAAGGTGCAGTTAGGAAGAATATAACAAGATGGAACTCTGTCTGCTACTAACCTCAAAATACAAATTAACGTAGGTTAAAAAGCATCATCAGCAGGATCAACCCTATTAAACCAGGCATACTGCCTGGTAAGGTTTATCCTGTTTGAAATCTGTGGCCCGGTTCTTGACAAATCAGATGTATATTATTTATGCTAACAAGGGCTTCAATGCAGCAAAGAGGCACCTCATCTCCTCCACTTTCCACCCTTAGGCCTCTTTCAGGCGAGCGGATGCCCTGCGTGAAAGAGTGTCAAGCCCCGTTCCGGACAGCAGAGACACAGATCATTAACATGATTAATAATGTTCCATGCCTCTCTGTGACCTTTTTACTACAAAATCACAGTGACAACTGTGTTAATGCTCCGTACCTCTGCTGTCCGGAATGGGGCTTGACACTCTTTCACGCAGTGGATTCCACGCAGGGCATCCGCTTGTGTGAAATAGGCCTTAGTCACATCTCATTGCCATTGGCTGACAGGGCCTGGCATTTGCCTGGCCTTGTAATCTCACACGTGCACCACTGAATCTTCATTTTTAATATATAAAGATATTTTTACAAAAATTTCCTTCTCTGAATAAAAAATAGTCCCTGACATATAGCCCCAGAGATACATATGGTATGTAATGCACCCACAATTTCCTTCTCCGCTGTCTAGAGAGACATATATTTATATATTTATATATTTTTATTAATTTAGAATTAATAAATTAACAAATATAAAAAAGGTTTCTGGACTGCATCACCTACTTCTCTATGAGATGATTACACCAACACTGAGAGGAGGGAGCAGGCAAGCTACTGACCATGTTAGTCCACTACTAAATGCAGGAGGAGGTGGACCAGAAGGATAGACTGCAGGCAAGGGTGCAGCTAGCCTTTCTGCTGCCTGAGGCAAAAACTGAAATGGTGCCCCCCCTTCCCAATGCCAATTATTTGACCTAACCCCTTCCCTTCAGCCCATGGCTTTTTGGCTGCCCCTCTCTCACCCCTACCTGGTGCTGCCTGAGGTGATCGCCTCACCTGGCCTCATTCGTGGTGCAGTAAGGGGCACTGCTAGTGAGGAAAATGTAATGTACATCAAAATAATGAACAATAGTTTTATTGCATGTATATTTTATATATATAGTATATTGTATAACAGTCCTTCATTTCAAATGCTCTATTCATTGCATAGTAACACTTTTCAGGGGATATTCCCTTTAAGGCTACTTTCACACTTGCGTTGTTAATTCCGATATTGAGATCCGTTTTGATTTTACATATCAGGATGCATCCATTCCATTAGGATGCGGTTGTGTGAAAACAAAATGGATCCGTCACTAAATACATTGAAAGTCAATGGGTGACAGATCCGTTTTTCTGCGGTCTTGCAACAGTTTTGTGTCCGGTCACAAAATGGAATGCTGACAGAACAGAAGACATCCTGATGCATCCAGAACTGATCTCTTTCCATTCAGAATGCAGGAGGACTAAACAGAAAAGTTTTTTTCCGGTATTGAGATCCTCTGCCGGATCTCAATACCGGAAAGCAACAACGCAAGTGTGAAAGTAGCGTAACTGATGTGAGAAATCTACATATGCCGTATTAATGTATTTATGGAGATTGGCTTACTGTAAGGCCTTATGCACACGTCCATTTTGCGGACAAGAATAGGCATTTCTATAATAGGGACCAAAGAAAGTGCAGAATGTATATGTTTACATATATAATGCATACATGTATACATATATAAATACATATAATCGTGTGCATGAGGCCTGAGTTTTATGATGCTTGTGTGTGCAAATGCTCTTCATAGGGGCATCATTTGATTGCAGGACATAAAAATTTTATGCTTGAGAAAGGCCACATTGAGTCGGCCGAAACGTCACATTGTCTGGAATAAAGGTCCACTATCTTCACCAGATCTGAGTGCTGCCTCGTTCTCCATTGTTCTATATATCCGGCTTAATATCCTTAGCCGTGAGGGATTGCACCACCATCTGCATTCAAGACTTGTGCTGCTGTTCTTTTGTCGTGTATATATATATATATATATATATATAGTGCCCATGGACAATTCCCACTTAAAGGGTTTCTGTCACCAGATTTGGGCATACTAAACAGGATGGCATTTGCAATGTGCAAATGCCACCTGATGCCCAATCTGGTTTTCTTACTGTAATCAGATCAGCCGTTTTGTTAAAAAAAGCACTTTTATAATATGTAAATTAGGCGTACTAGGTGCAAGAGGCGTTTACCTTGCACCTAGTAATCGCCGTGTTCCAACCTCTAGTGCCGCCTCCTGCTTCCTGATTGACAGGGCCAGGCAGCTTGCTCGATGAGCTGCCGGCCCTGTCCTCGCTCGAAATCCCGCGCCTGCGCCGTGTAGGCTAAATTCGGCGCAGGCGCAGATAGTTCACCTGGCCGCCCGGCTCCTGCCTCTCTCACTGCGCCTGCGCCGTGCGGAGTAAAGCGGCGCAGGCGCAGTGAGTTCCGCCGGCCGCCCGGGTCTCTCAGTGCGCCTGCGCAGGCTCAGTGAGAGAGCCGGGAGCCGGCGGAACTCACTGCGCCTGCGCCGCTTTTACTCCGCACGGCGCAGGCGCAGTGAGAGAGGCAGGAGCCGGGCGGCCAGGTGAACTATCTGCGCCTGCGCCGAATTTAGCCTACACGGCGCAGGCGCGGGATTTCGAGCGAGGACAGGGCCGGCAGCTCATCGAGCAAGCTGCCTGGCCCTGTCAATCAGGAAGCAGGAGGCGGCACTAAAGGTTGGAACACGGCGATTACTAGGTGCAAGGTAAACGCCTCTTGCACCTAGTACGCCTAATTTACATATTATAAAAGTGCTTTTTTTAACAAAACGGCTGATCTGATTACAGTAAGAAAACCAGATTGGGCATCAGGTGGCATTTGCACATTGCAAATGCCATCCTGTTTAGTATGCCCAAATCTGGTGACAGAAACCCTTTAAACAATATTTATACACTCCTCAACATTGAGATTGCAATTCCAAGAGTATGAGCTTCCTTTGGAATTGCCAACCAATGACATTCCAGATGTGCTCAATGGGAGAAAAGTCTAGAGATTCTGCAAGTCATGGTAGCATATTTAGGCCATGCAGGCTGATCACATGAGGAACATGCGTCCTGGCATTGTCCTGTTGAAAAATAGCTCTTGGGACACTGTGAAGAAATGGCTGTACCATTTACTATATCAATGTAAATCTGAGCTGTTATTGTACTTGAAATGAAGACTAGAGGGGTCCAGCTACTGTACATTATGCCACCCCACTTCATAATCCCAGGAGTAGGACTGGCGTGATGTTTCCTTATTAAGGCCTCTTATAGCATTGACCATGGGGTCTCCAGACCAATCTCCAGCTATCATTGTGTCCAAGACAACAGCAGGAGTTTTTCCTGAACAGGACAGATCTCCAATCCAGCCTCCATTGCCATCTTGCCCCATGATAGCATTTGAGAGCGGTGGCATGAGGTCAATGGAACAGCTGTAGCTGGACTTCTGGCTCGTAGCCAAATGTGCAAATGCCTTCTGATGGTTTGTGTAGACACTGTTTGCAGCTTGAGATATGTGCAGCACAGAATGGATCACTATGCCCCATTCTCCTAATCAGACGATCTGTCTATGCAGAGGTTTCCCTCTGTGCACCTCTTGCTGTCGTTCCAGTTTGTCATTGTTCTCCCACCTACTGGAATACACAACGTTGAACAATGCTAACATCTTGGCCTAGGTGTGTAGTGATCCGCCCGAGTGATAAGCCAACATCTCTCAGTTCAAGGATTCTGCCCTCTCAGCTTGCCACAAATGGCAATAACTGGTATGTTGACGAACAGCTGGCATCACTCAATCATCCCACATGACGTGATCTTATTTATGAGGTTTCATATGGCTAAAAAAGAACATTGCTTTCAATCTGGCTTTTATGCTCCTCTCACATGCCAGAGACTGGAGCTAGGTGCTTGAAAATTTGATGATTTGGAGATCTTTGCGACACCTGCTACGTCCTTGATTTGCATAACCTGGCGTGTCCTTCATAGTGTTGAAATTTCAATGTTGAGAAGTCTAGCACGTTGGATATAGTTAGCTGAGTTCAGCACATGGCAGCTTCTCTGTACACGTTCTGCATCTGGAGTGAATGATTCTTGAACTTTGTGCCAATGCACGCCAAAAATGTGCTGCAGCCTGTGAGCATCAGGTTTGAATGCTGTATGTGTATGTTCAATTAAAATGTCCCCCTTGTCTAAAGGGTCCAAGGAAGGTTGTCTCTTTTATGAATTCTAAACCGGTCTGCACTGTGTGTCCCCATTTCCTTAGCATTCATGCTGGGGCTTGTAACTAAACAGAATCTAATTATGCGTGGCAACAACAGGAGATCCTGAATGAACCAAATTAAATGCAATACTATCAGCCTATTCCAACTGCTGATTTGCAGCCAAAGACGCGCTCTCATTTATAAATCACAATCTCCGATAAAATGAGACAGCAGTTCTTCTTGGCATAAAGCAGTTCTACTTTTTCTGTTCTCCGAATTTGATGACGCAGTGTTTGTTGAGACAAACGATTCATTTTATTATATTGTTAAGATGAATAATTAGACCTTTTAAGAAAATATTGAAGATTCAAGTTGCAGATTACCACTTATGTTTACAGATTGAGATGTTAGGAAATAGACAAGGGAAGCTTTGTACTCTTAAATTTATACTACAAATACCTTATTAAACAAGTTCATATAGTTATTCTTTAACTCAAACTGTGTGTGTCCTTATTGTGTGGGAGTCAGGAGGAGAAATCTTGTCCAGAGATTCAATTCAACTAGCAAAAGTGAGAGGTTAAAAAGTGGCCCTGCTACGCATAGCAACCAGAGGCTTTGAATCATTCTTTACACCGCTTGTGGTTGGATACTAAAAATTGAACTTTAAATAGAACCTGTGACTATGAAAATGCAGTGTAATCGGCAGAGAGCATATAATAGAGCAGGAGAGGCTGAGCAGATGTGTATATATTGTTTTGTGGGAATTATTTATTATAACCTTTTTATATAGCTCATTTATATTTCTGCTCATTCTGGGCTATGAAGTCAAGGAGACGGTATGAGGGCTTATTTTTTGAGGGACAAGTTGTACTTCCTAATGCCACCATTAATTAAGGCATACAATGTAGTGGGAAGCGGTAAAAAAAAAAGTCCAAATGGGCAGAAACTGGAACATAAATGCAATTTCCCCACTGTTATACAAGTTTTGCTCACACGGTGTTCTGTTTGCGGCAAAACTGATATATGTCCTTCATTCTTTGGGTCAGTACGATTACAACGATACCCCATATGTATAGGTTTTTTATGTTTAAATAGTGTCAAAATAAAAGTAAACTTTGAAAAAAAAATTTTTACATCTTCATATTCTGACTCCCATAACTTTTTTGTAGTTATATCTACTAAGCTGTGTGGGGGCTCATTATTTGCTGTATAATCTGTAGTTTTTATTTATACCATTTTGGAGTGTGTGTGACTTTTTGATCACATTGTATTATATTTTATAAGAAAAACAATGAAAAAATGTCAAATTGGCCATTTTGACCCTTTTTTTCATTATGCCATTCACCGTATTGGGAACCTATTTTTAGATTTTAAAAGTACAGGCATTTTCGGTCGCGGTGCTACCCATGATGTTTATATTTAGTTACTTAGGTATTTATTTTTTATTATACGGAAAGGGGGGTGATTTAAACTTTTTAGATTTTTTTAATATATTTTCTTTTTTGTAATGATTTTGAAGCCCATATATGAACCTACAAAATCTATTTTTT
Organism: Rhinella marina; assembly: GCA_900303285.1. Lineage (NCBI taxonomy): Eukaryota > Metazoa > Chordata > Amphibia > Anura > Bufonidae > Rhinella > Rhinella marina. Next base: position 174,544 of record ONZH01023974.1, on the reverse strand, counting down.
AATTTTTAATTTTAATTGAATTAATTTAATTAATTTAATTTTTAAACTGGATGCCATCTGGTGGCCAAAATAAGAATTTCAGTTTAAATGTTCTCAGCCTCTTCACCGAGGCTAAGCCCATTCAAACCAATTACCGGCATCCCCATTGGCTGCAGGGAATGCCAGTAGGATAGATTTTTGCGCATTTAGATGCTGTCATCTCACTTGATCACAGCATCTAAAGCCTTTAATTACCGATTGGCATTATTATGCAATTGGCATTATCATTATTAGACGCAGGTTGAAACAGCAGAGACCTGACGGCCACGATGCCCACTGAACGGTAGCGAAAGTGTTAAACCTGGCAAAAAATTTTGGTATATGCAGCCCTTTTGCCCTTTGGATGAAGAAAACATCACCTGCTCCAAATTTGCATTGGAGGTTTTCGAATACCAAATGCATCAACTCTGGCGGGCTAATGCTGAATTTCTGTGGCTATATTGCAAAAAAAAACAAAAACATTAATATATTTGACAAAAGAACTCTATGGAGGCAGTCGCAACTTATGCCATGACCTGCTCACTGATCCCTAGACAACAACTGTCACCTACCTGCATTTATTTAGGAGGTATAGTAAGCATGGAAGAAGTAACATACAGCAGCCACTGAAACTTTTGAGGACGTGGACAGTACATCAGCTTGGTCTTTGTGGCACAATAGAAGTCCTAGCTGTTTCTTATGGGGGGAAGCATGGTTGTTGTCATTATTTTGGCTCTTGATCTTTTGGAGGCATTGTAAGAACACTGACAGAGGAGAATGTGAACAATGTGCAACAGGGTGCATACTGTATGCTGTTGGTGTAATGACTGTACCTATTTTTGATCTCTGAAACTGGATGATGTCTTACAGAACATCTACTCTACAAAACAAAGACCTGTCTCCTCCCATGGGTGCTAGATAATTCTATCTTTTCTGTATCATCAGTCAAGAAGAATCCAGATACAACCACATATGTTTGAAATCTACAGAGATGAACACCTTGGAAGCCTCAAAAGATATTTTTGAATCAGGGCTACCATCCTGAAGTGGAAAACCAATTTGCCAGAGCCACCAGATCACCAAAAAGTGAGCTTCTGCAATACAAAGCAACATAAGAAAACCATCAGATACCTCTAGTACTCAACTATAACACAAATCTGGAGATTCTGAGGACGGTTGCTCAAAGACTATATCCAAAACTCAAAAAAAATGACCATTTGAAATCAATAGAGAAAATGTAAGACTTGCCCATGCATAATGACCACTGACATGGTACAGATTCCCAATACACATCATGACTACAAGACCTGCACCACACCAAATGTGGTCTACTTGATTGTATATATACACCAAGTGTCCTACTGGGGGTCTCTATGTCGGTGAAACCGGTCAAAAGCTTAGAACAAGAATGAACTCTCATTGCCGCATAATAAAATAAATAAGGAAAGATCTGTCTTACTGAAACATTTTTTGCAGCCATGACCACAAAATCACAGACATGAAAGTCTCAATATTAAATGAGAATTTGTTTCAAATCTAAGAATGACAGAATGATCTGGGACTATAAACTCATGACAACCATTGACACACTCAGATCAGGAATGAATGTGAATGGATTTATGTTGTTCTATATCTCTTAAGGAATTGCCCCTCAGACCTCCTGGCTCCTCCTTATTTGTAACTTTCAGAACAATTTACTGCTACAAATTTTGGTTTCCTCCTCCATTCATATTGATCTGCTTAACATCAGTTGTCTCATCTTCACGAGCAGGGGTCAGCACGAGCCAAAAAGCACCATCTATGCCAAAGCACCATACTGCCTAAGCGCCTGGCAGTTAATCATGGCAGTTAGACAGGGCAGGAGACAGAGATGCTATATGATCTACTCAAACAAAGTTAATCACAGCACAGGTAGGCTACAACATTGTCTCACCCAGGCTCTGGCTACTCATTGCTATGGCTGTCTACCTTTAAAATCAACCACAACTTCCACCGTCTGTCCATTCTCTATACATCAGTCCCTCCCTCCTTCCCTCACCCTTGTTCAGTTCACATACACTTCACACCCTCCTACAGCACCCTGACCCATCTTCCTCCACAGTGCAGCATAAAAAACACGATTATAAATTCTTTAACCACTTGCTGTCTCTCGCTATTCTCCTGCTCCTAGCTACAGGGTATATTTCACCAAATCCTGGCCCTCCTTCTGCCGCTAGCTTGTCCTCTGCCACACACCGAAACCCCAAAAATCTTATTAATGTTCACTACACGTCCTCTCCTGTCTCTTTTAACTGCGCACTCTGGAACGCACGGTCGGTTCGGAATAAACTACCCACAATCCATGATCTCTTTATCTCACATTCTCTGAACTTGCTGGCCCTTACAGAAACCTGGCTTCAACCCTCTGACACTGCTTCACCTGCTGCCCTATCTTATGGTGGACTTCACTTCTCCCATACCCCCAGACCTGATGACAGGCACGGGGGAGGAGTAGGCATACTACTTTCTTCACAGTGCACATTTCAGGTCACTCCTCCTGTACCCTCTTTCACATTCCCCTCTTTTGAGGTTCCATCAGACTCTTTTATTCATTCCCCCTGAGAGTTGCAGTTGTCTATCGTCCCCCAGGCTCCCCTCACCAATTCCTGGATCACTTTGCAGCTTGGCTTCCTCACTTCCTATCTTCTGAATCACCAACTCTTATTATGGGTGATCTCCCCATCAGCCGCTCACCCTCTTTCTTTAACCTCCTCTCTTGGCCTATAACAACTTTCTTCCTCTGCCACACATGAACAGGGCAATACACTTGATCTAGTCTTCTTCTGTCACTGCTCAGTTCTAAACTTTAGTAACTCACCCTTCCCACTTTCTGACCACAATCTCCTATCATTTACTATTAAGACCTCTCACTTTTCTCATGACAGTCCTACTTTTCACACTTACAGAAACCTGCACACCATTAACTGCCAGCAACTTATCAACACCCTACAATTAGCTCTTAACCCAATCTCTTTCCAATCCTGTCCAGAATTGGCTGCCAATCATTACAACCAGACCCTCAAAACCTCCCTAGATAAAGTTGCTCCAATATCAATCCAACCCTCCCGACGCAGAACACGGCAACCCTGGCATACATCTGAAACACGTTTTCTCCAGCACTGCTCCAGATGTGCAGAACACTTATGGAGAAAATCAGAAATATCAGCTGACTTCCTCCACTATAAATTTATGCTCAAAACAATTCTGCTCTCAACATTGCAAAACAAAAGTACTTCACCTCTCTCATCTCCTCACTCTCAAATAACCCAAAACGACTCTTTGACAATTTTCATTCCCTTCTAAGACCCAAAATTCCAGAACCAGTCACTGACCTCTGCGCTGATGGCTTGGCCACCTACTTCAAGGACAAGATTGCCAGCATCCGGCAGGAAATAATCTCCCAGTCCCCAAATCTCAATCCTCCTCCCTCTTATTCCTCCACATGCTCTCTCTCCTCTTTTGACCCTATAACAGAGGAAGAAGTCTCCAGGCTTCTCTCTTCTTCTTGGCCCACGACCTGTAGCAGCGATCCTATTCCATCACACCTCCTCCAGTCCCTCTCCCCGGCTGTCATCACTCACCTAACTACAATTTTTAACCTCTCTATCTCTTCTGGTATGTTTCCCTCCTCTTTCAAACACTCTGTTATAACCCCACTACTAAAAAAAAACATCTCTCGACCCGACCTGTGCTGCTAACTACCGACCGGTTTCTAACCTCCCTTTCATCCCTAAACTCCTTGAACGTCTTGGCTACTCTCGCTTAATAAGCTATCTCTCTGCAAACTCTCTTCTCAACCCCTTACAATCTGCCTTTCGCCCTCTTCACTCTACAGAACTGCCCTTACTAAAGTGTCTAATGATCTCCTAACAGCAAAAAGAAATGGGGATTATTCTCTACTGATTATTTTGGATCTCTCTAAAGAATTTGATATGGTAGACCATAAACTCCTCCTCACCATGCTCCACTCGATTGGCCTTAAAGACACTGCTCTCTCTTGATTCTCTTCTTATCTCTCTGGCCGCTCCTTTAGTGTATCATTTGCTGGCTCTTCTTCTTCTCCTCTCCCTCTTGATGTTGGCGTTCCTCAGGGCTCAGTACTAGGTCCTCTAATCTTCTCCCTCTATACAGCCCCCATTGGACAGACTATCAGTAGATTCGGCTTTCAGTACCATCTCTATGCTGATGACACCCAACTATACACTTCATTCCCTGAAATCACCCCTGCTTTACTCCAAAACATCAGTAATTGTCTGGCAGCTGTCTCTAACATCATGCCCTCTCTGTATCTAAAACTAAACCTCTCCAAAACTGAACTTCTTGTCTTTCCCCCATCTACTAACCCACCTAATCTTGATATTTCAATCTTGGTCTGTGGTACTATCATAACTCCGGTGCAACATGCCCGCTGTCTCAGGGCCACATTTTACTGTGATCTTTTATTTGTTCTCCATATTCAATCACATACATGCTCTTGTCGTCTGCACCTCAAGAACATTGCCAGAATCCGCCCTTTTCTTACGGTGGAAACGGCAAAAACTCTTGTTGCCTTGATTCACTCTCATCTTGACTACTCCAATGCATTACTAATCGGTCTCCCCCTCTCTAAACTCTCCCCTCTTCAGTATGTCCTAAATGCTGCAGCCAGGCTCATCTATCTTTCCTCCTGTTACAGTAATGCTACTAGTCTATGCCAGTCACTTCACTGGTTGCCCATCCACCACAGAATACAGTTAAAACTTCTCACCCTCACCCACAAAGCTCTCCACAGTGCTGCCCCTCCATACATCTCTTCCCTCATCGCCGTCTACCACCCTACTCGTGCTCTCCGTTCTGTTAGTGACCTAAAATTAATATCCTCCATAATTCGTACCTCTCACTCCCGTCTTCAAGACTTTTCTCGAGCTGCACCTACTCTTTGGAATACCCTTAGGTCAATTCACAACTTCCCTACCTTCAAACGTGCCCTAAAATACACATCTTTTCAGGCAGGCTTATCAAGCTTCCTAAAATGAACTTTCCCCAACTAAACTGCTCCCCCACCAACATATCTGGCCTGAACTCGAACCTCTAACAGTCCCAACCCGAAGCAGATCGGCCGGCACCACTCCTTTCAGTACAATTATGGCTCGAATCCTACTTATCACAATCAACTACCTTATGTGTCACCACGTATTTCTCATGGATTGTAAGCTCTTGCGAGCAGGGCCCTCACTCCTAGTGTTTCAGTTGTATATTAGCCAGTCATTTTTGTATTGTACAAGAACCCTTTGATTTTGTAAAGCGCTGCGGAATATGGTGGCGCTATATATATAAATAAATATTATTATTATTATTATTATTATTATTATTATTACTTCACTATTCTTATGCATCTTTATGCATAAATATGGGAATCTTCAGATACTGCTATAACATGCCTGAAAAAGAGACCTGAGTAGTCTAAAAAGCTTGCAATTTTGTCATCTTTTCAGTTAGCCATTAAAAGGTATTAACCACTAAGGAATCCCACTTTTATATCTTCTGATTTATAATGAATTTTATCAAAGGTAAACTCAAGGCTCAATCCACTCCATATAATGAAGGGTAGAACATCACATGCTCTAGTAGTAATAGAATGGTTGTGCTCGATTCTGCAATGCAGGTAATCCACTCCCCTCTGCTCTCTTTCTAAATCGTCTCATTCCATAGATAATCTTTCTCTGCAAGATGAAATCACATTTTTGAACCTGAGCTGAGTGAAAGCTTGCACTTTTGAACTGTTATAAATGAGATTTCATGTCAGGGTGTGTTTAGGTAAAATAACAGCAGGAAACGACAGACTGAGTTATAAAGGGTTCTTGTCAAACTAAGACTGTGTACATGGCCTGTGCCTCCAGTGGAAGGCTCCAACATGTGTCACTGTATGAGCATATGTCCCCCATAGGATCATATGTGGAAAAAAAAAGCATACTTCATGGTATAGGTCTTTTTGTTGTAGCTCCCTGTTTAGGAAATTTCAATCTGCTGTGCTTTCATATACAGTTGAAGGTATACTGGTGTATAGACCAAGATGGAGACCAAATTATGTAAAACAAACCCTATGATATTTTAGAAGCATGGAACTTAAAGGGGTTATCCGAGAATGTAAAATTCTCCCCGTATGTCCGGGCCCCCCACACTGAATATACTTACCTCGCTCCCAGTGCCGCTCCTGGTCCCTGTACCGCCGCTGCTGCTTCTCCCCATGCACGGATAAAAACATCCAGTGTTGGGGGGGCAGCCAATGGCAGACGGGTATGAGCCTCCCTAGTATCACAAGTGACGGTAGGGAGGCTCATCCCCGTCCCCGCCTGCCATTGGCTGCTCCCCCCAACACCAGATGTTTTCATCCGCACACAGGGAGAAGCAGCAGAGGGGGTACGGGGATCAGTAGCGGGTAAGTATATTCAGTGTGGGGGGCCAGGGTATATAGGGAGAATTTTATACTCTCGGATAACCCCTTTGGGTTATGCTCTTGCTCCACACATACCAATACAGAGAAGTCTACCTTCAAAGTTTTCATGTGCTGGCACATGGTGCCTATGGGTAGAATCCATTTTATTCTTAACTATCCTGCCAACTGTTTAGGAGTTGCATCTCTAATGGCCTTATCTTACATATATGGTGGACATTTCAGTATGTCCTGTGCTTTTGGTCCTGCATACAGCAGCACAGATATCGGCTCATCCAGCCTTATATCTACTCCCTTATTGTGTTAAGATGGCTAGACCATTGCACAAATCAAGCACTTCTTACCTTTTGTGTCACCCCTATCTCCTCATAGATTATATGAGCAGAGCCCTCATTTCTCTTGTTTTATTTGTTGAATCGTTTGTTGCTATGATATTTATGTTATATTTATGTAAATGGACCTCTTGAGTTGTAAAGCACTGTGGAATATGTTGGCGCTATATAAATAAAGATTATTATTATTATTACTATTGTTATTACAGTATATGGCCTGGTCTGTACCACATTCCATTATTATTATTATTATTATTATTATTATTATTATTATTATAAGCAAGTATTAAGAGACTGGTACAGTGGAGAACCCTGCACACGAAGGTTTAAAATCTACGAGGGAAGGGGGAAGGAGATAGTAGAGACCTATGGGAAGCCCTGCTACATCATAAATCCTCAAGGTGCTCACTTTTTCTTTTTTAGAGACAAAACAAATGATTGCTAATGCCTGGAAGAAAGCATTTATCCCATACTCAGAACCCCTTACTAGGTTAGATAACTTTATGACTAATAAGAAACTCACTAACTCTAAGCAACTCCTCTCTAATACTCAGCAAAAGTTTTTCAAGATCTGGGGTGCATAGATATGCACACCCGCAAATGTCTATTATCAGCTTCTCCCTTGTGTAGCAACATGATGCAGTAATGTACCTCCCCATTCCTTCCCTGCCCCCTCACCATTCCCTACCCTTTTTTCTTCATGTTGCTCCTCTTATTTTTATTTATTCTTTTCTCTTATATCTATATCTACTTCTTACATTAATAAAGTGCTACGGATCAGCAAGTGTGGACCCACTGTGCCAACTAACCTGTTTGGCATGGGTTTAAACTCTAAGGGAGTTAATCTCAGTGCTCCCCTAGTATTCACCCTTTAACCCCTGTACAAGGATCAGGCCATAGATGCACTGAAGCAACCTAACCTCTATCTCCTGGAACAGTCCTGGTGTCGTTGACAGCTGACCCACAGACACACAATAGAACAAGACTATCGAACACCCTTTCTGGTAACCAGGAAACCTAAAGTTTATACATCCTGTGCCTGGAGAGGGTACCTTAAATACTCAGGGACCCCCAGCCATTTCCTGGGGAAGGATTTGGAAGTGTGTGCACTGGCCCTTTAAGAAGCCAGAGGTGAAAACACGCATGCCGATAGGAGATGTAGGCTGGAGCACAAGGCGGAAACAAGAAGGCAGCAGCATGGTGAGTAGCGTGCCCGTCATGCTCACAAGGAATGAGGGCATAGACAGCTGACCTAACATAATGTTTGAGGTAACAAGGAAGGAGTTTTAACAATGTATTTTCTTGAATAAAAATGGTGTGGTTTAGCTGTGGCTTAGATAAGTGTCACCTTCAATGTTTCTCCCTGAACAAAAAAATTGTATAGAAAATTCAAGCAAAACCTCAGCTTCATGAAGCATTCTAAAAAAATAAACTTCATAATGTGCTTACCTGCCTTTTATGATTGTACCCCCAACACCTATACAATTCCTGAAAGTAGACAACCCAATGAATGTCTTATACAATAGTTATTGGTTATGGCCACCTACATGCAGCTTTCAGACAAACAGGAATTTTGGTAAAATATAGGAAAGAAACCAACGTAAATTGGGAATTCATGAGTTTCATGCTATTAAAATGTGGGTTCTCACAGAAATTTGTGGATGTTATTCTATCACTGTACCATATACCACTGGCCCAAATTAAAGTAAATGGTATATTGTCCCCTAATTTATGATCGGTAATGGTACAAGGCCCATTATCCCCCATGTTATTTGTATTGGTTGTTATGGCTCAGCAAATATGAACCACTCTGCCAACTATCCAGTTTGGCATAGGGCTAACCCTAAGGCCATTATTTTGGCACTTCCCCGGTAGTCACCCTTTAACCCCTGTATAGAGTTCTGGACTTCACCGTCAGTTAGCAACCAGAACTCTTCCTCCTGGGATAGTCATGGTGTAGTTGGCAGCTGAACCACTGGGTTCATGGACTCTGGTGCAAGCACTGGGAGCTCTGTATATAGAAAACGCACAAAAAATGCAGGGAAACTGCAGGTACAGTTTCAACAGGCACTAAGGCTAGAATGCTGGTTTTAGAGATCAGGCAGCACACAGTTAACATAGACATAGGAAAGACTTGCTCCAGGGTAAAGATGAGAAATACATAAGGTTGTGAACTTGACTGGTACATAGACAGAGAAAACAGACTGGGTTAACTTAAATTGCAATAGCACTAGACTATCAAACACGTTGGCTGGTCACCAGGGGACCTAGAGTTCAGGCACCTTCAGCCATTGGCTGGGAAGGATTTGGCAGTGCACACACTGGCTTTTTAAGAGGCCAGAGGTGAGACTGCCCTGAGGGAGCATACGACGGCGGAGCACAGAGATGGCACCAGCGACCAGGATACCAGATGGCATGGTGAGTGGTCTGGCGTCCACACCTGAAGGGAACAGCAAGAGGGTGGCAGGTACAGAGCACAGACCTAACATTGCTTATAGAAACCTCTTATAAACCAGCGGACAGAACAAGAACACAGAACCTCTACAAACACAGATGACCTTTTGGTAGTAATCACAAATTCTCTAATTAATAGTTAGTAAATATAAGTTCACCTGCTATAAAGAGAACTTCACCTTAGATGGCATGTATCTCTGACTATAAGAGGACAGCATTTTTGCTAGATATATACAGTGCATACCTCCTGTGCTTTCCCATTAACAATTTGAGAATGATAAGACACAATTTCACATTTTACTATCAAAAGGGCTAAAAATGAAGCTGAAAAGCTGCATAATTGAAGGTGACATAATCTTTTTTCATCTGTAAAGAATAGAAAGCGTTAACTCCAAAATCATACAACTAATGTTCTGCCTCTGGCATCTTTGTTTCTCTGTAATAATTTACTGGATAATTTTAAAGCCGCTGTAGCAGAATCAGAAGCTTGAAGATTGTCGGTTATAAAAATAATCTTTGCTCATTTACTTCAATGCCTTTGATCCAGCAAGTGCTTTTTTTTTATCAGTTGGAGAGTGAAAATGGAAAGCAAGTGCACGTCTTGTGGAGTATATTTATGGAACACAGTTTTCGGCATCCAGCATAAGTATACTTTTCTAAACACAAAACATAATCAAATGATCAGGGTTTTACTAAGCAATACCATCTGCCTTGTATTCAGAATTTTTTTAGTTGTTCAACAGAAGATGCTGCATTTGCTTCTATTTCCAGAAAACAGAGTATGGGCCATTTCCCATCTAAAATGCTAAGAAGTCAGGAGGACCTTAGCCAAAAGACTAAGTAGCCAAGACCCCAGCCAAACTGCACAACAGCAATGACCCCAAAGAAAATGAGGGGGAAAATGTCACTGCATCTTATGGGGGAATACTAATAAGCACTTCTATTATGGAAGCCCTCATTAGTACCGGAGGAAGCAGTGAATGCAGTGCTCCATGAACTCTGTACTCATCGCTCCCTGGTCCTCTGCTGTCGGCTGTGCCGTGGCTTCACACAGCGTGAGGCCGCTCTGTGACCTCATACTGTGCGCGATGGGTCACAGAACAGCTGACAGCAGAAAGAAGAAAAGCGCTGAAGGTGAGGAGTTGCGGAACAATAGAGGTACGTTTTCTTATTTGCTCTGAGACTGAGAGTTCATCTGAGGCTGGGGCTGATCTGTGGCATGGAGGGCTGTTCAGTTTCATGCGGGACTAATCTGTGGCATGGTGAGCTGATCTGTGGCATGGGGGCTGGTCTGAGGCATGGGGGTCTGATCTGAGGTCTGATTGAGGGTCTTATTAACATTGGGGGTCTTATAGGAGCTGTGAGCTGAGGTGTGATTAACATTGGGGGTCTGATTGGGGCTGTGAGCTGAAGTCTGATTAACATTGGGGGTCTGATTGGGGCTGTGAGCTGAGGTCTGATTAACATTGGTGGTCTGATTGGGGCTGTGAGCTGAGGTCTGATTAACATTGGTGGTCTGATTGGGGCTGTGAGCTGAGGTCTGATTAACATTGGTGGTCTGATTGGGGCTGTGAGCTGAGGTCTGATTAACATTGGGGGTCTGATTGGGGCTGTGAGCTGAGGTCTGATTAACATTGGTGGTCTGATTGGGGCTGTGAGCTGAGATCTGATTAACATTGGTGGTCTGATTGGGGCTGTGAGCTGAGGTCTGATTAACATTGGTGGTCTGATTGCTGGTTTGATCTGAGGTCTAATGAAAAGTATTTTTATGGTGTCCTAAATAAGGGCAGAATAAATTAGTGATAGATCCCCTTAGCAAAACGGGTCATTTTCTTTAATTGACCCAGGCGTTTTGGTAAAATCTTGTATTGTTCAGCTCCAGCATATGCTGATCGGCCCTCATATTGATGAGTTCCTGGCCCTTCCCACCCAACTGTCAGCGGGCAGGGAGAGCCAGGAGTTCATGAATATGAGGACTCATAAGCATGTGCTGGAGCTTAGGACTTTGAATAGTTGCAAACTTTCTCAAATTTGCAGGGACTGTCCCTGATTTTCAAAGACAGTCCTGGCAAATGTGGGCTATCTTGGGCCGAAAACAGATGTGGCTAGTGAAAACCCAACTCATAAGTGGGTGGTCCCAGAGGTAGGGTTTTGGATGTCTTGATTTTACCAACATAACTTGGCAGTTAGTCTAATTCACTTTACAGTCAGTTTTGTTTTTTTGAACTCTTGGAAAAGCCCTTTAAGCAGACATTATGTAACCCAAAATGTTAAATAGCTAGGGGGATAAAATAAAATACTAAGCAGCAAGGCAAAATGTTAAGTCGCCAGGAGCCTGGTCACAATGGTAGGAAACAAGGCTCCCAGATTATGTTTTTAGCAGCCAGGACCTTGGCTGGAATGCTAAGCTGCAAAAACTTCATTCAAAATTCTAAGTTGATGCCCAAATAACCTAGACCGTTTTGTTGATATGTCCCATGTGTATAATGACAGAAACAACCCATATATGTTTAGGAGTATTTTTTAATGTGCATTATAAAGCTTATGAAGAGAATGCATTTAACAATATACATGCACATTTGCCCTTTGTCCCTATTTGCTGCGGTTGTACATCATTATGTGACCACACATGTATTTGCTGAAGGCTATGCACTCAACAAGACTGGTTCTGCCCAACTAAAACCTCCATTGGCACTATGCTGACAAAAAGAAAAGAAGCATTCACACCATGACATTCCCTATCTCAGCCTGATGCATGGAAGGAATTTCTAGTTGCAGGAGTATATGGATTGAAGGGTGGTCATAACCACTGGATACGAGCAGTGTATAATGTGATGGAAAATGAATCCAGCCAGCAAAGGAGATAATGTGGACAATAACAGTACATTAGTGAGTTCTTTGTATTAACTCTATCTACATGATAAATGCCATTTGCTGAAGTGAGACAACCCCTTTAAGGCTGGGGCTGATTGGCAACTTTGCCCACATTACACATCATTCGACCCAACATCATAGTGTAGCTTTGCTGGCATCACAGCTGATAATATAAATGGGGTCCCACTGCAAACCCCAAATAGCCACAACGAGACAAAAGCAAGAAATCCAACCCTGCTAGCTTACTATTGAGTTTTCTAAAAGGTTTTATGTAATTTTCCACAGCCATTGTATGCACTGCTGTCAGGGGTCACGTGGTTTGTATTTGTCATGTTCATTCACAGGCTTTTTTATGCTTTGGACAAATCTAAAACATCTTTGTCCTTGTACAGCACAGAGCACAGGAACAACTGCGATTGTAATCCACAGAGACCTGCTGTTTCTAGTTGTGTGGAGTATGAAGACAGTTTCTTTCTACTGGGATTTTATTCAAACCTAGCAACACATTCTCATTAACTGAAACATGTAAAGTGAATGGACTGGAATGAAAAACAGATGCATGCATGTAGCACAGACATGGGCTCATGTAACTATTAAAGCAACATTAAACATTTTACAGACATCCCAACATCTACAGTAATTGAAATGAAATTATGTGATCTAAATTCTGGCAAACGTGGTTATTGTATATATTATTAAAAGTGTATGTGGCCACTCATACACCGATCATTTGCAATCACAGTCCCCGTATAGGTTTCATTTGCGGAGCTCACGCTGATCGTATGAAACCATAAAATAAAAAATACAAATATGTAGCGTTTTTTTCTTATGTTATTGTTGTAGTCCAGATAGTATCATTATATCCACAGTACAATTGATTGCTATCATCAGGTCATGTTATGACTATAGCAATCAATTGTACTGTGGATATAAAGATACTAACTGGACTACAACAATAACATAAGAAAAAACCTACATATTTGTATTTTTTATTTTATGGTTTCATACGATCAGCGTGAGCTCCGCAAATGAAACCTATACGGGGATTGTGATTGCAAAAGATCGGTGTATGAGTGGCCACATACACTTTTGATTTTATATTGTTTTATGTTATTTTTATATTGTATGTATTGTGTAATAAATACCTAGTTGGTTATTAAGAGAAGACCGCAGTGATACTTTTATATTAATATATGTTGCTATTCTGACTATAGCTGGTCAGGCCATGTTCAGGTGAACACCTTCAATATTCTATTTTTACATTTATTGTTTATATTATTAGTTTGTCATTTACACCTAGTTATTCTAGTTCCATCATCTCTATGAACACAGCACAGCCAGTGATCATTTAACTACATAAAAACTGAGTAACTTTGTAAATACATTGCATTACTGTTCTTGAGATACACCACATATTATAGCCCAGAGCTCTGTTTGTTGCCTTAACTCTGTATCTATATACCCTGTAGAAGACTAAGGCTGTTGATGCCCCCCCCCCCATGGCACTTGAGGAGCATGTCCTACCATCCTTCCTAGCTATGCCCCTGCTGATTCAAAGCATTGTAGAAGCAAAGCTGTGGCATTACACTGAGCTGTGGCATTACACTTATACACAAAATATTACCACATTTTCCCCCTCAAATTGTCTAAAGTATTCAGAATTGGCACATATTTTAAATGACTGGCTAATGGGAGACATTTACTGTGCACCAGTCAGTCCACAGTCTATTGTAAATGCTTCTGATGGACAGTCCACAGTCTAGTGTAAATACTGCCACTGGTCAGTCCACTGTCCAGTGTGAATGCTGCCGCTGATCAGTCCACAGTCTAGTGTGAATGCTGGTGCTGATCAGTCCACAGTCTAGTGTGAATGCTGGTGCTGATCAGTCCACAGTCTAGTGTAAATACTGCCACCGGTCAGTCCACAGTCTAGTGTAAATACTGCCACCAGTCAGTCCACAGTCTAGTGTAAATGCTTCTGACGGACAGTCCACAGTCTAGTGTAAATACTGCCACCGGTCAGTCCACAGTCTAGTGTAAATGCTGCCACCAGTCATTCCACATTCTAGTAAAAATGCTGCCACCAGTCATTCCACAGTCTAGTGTAAATTCTACTGTAGATGCTGCCACCAGTCAGTCGACAGTCTAGTGTAAATGCTTCCATTGGACAGTCCACAGTCTACTGTAGTTGCTGTCACCAGTCAGTCGACAGTCTAGTGTAAATGCTTCTATCAGACAGTCCACAGTCTACTGTAAATTCTGCTGCCGGCCAGTCCATAGTCTAGTGTAAATTCTACCGCTGCTCAGTCCACAGTCTACTGTAGATACTGCAACCAGTCAGTCAACAGTCTAGTGTAAATGCTTCCATCGGACAGTCCACAGTCTAGTGTAAATGCTGCTACCGTCAGTCCACAGTCTACTGTAGATGCTGCCACCAGTCAGTCAACAGTCTAGTGTAAATGCTTCCACCGGACAGTCCATAGTCTAGTGTAAATGCTGCCACCAGTTAGTGCACTCTGTAGTGTAAATGCTGGCGCCAGTCAGTCTACAGTCTAGTGGAAATGTTGCTGTCAGTCAGTCCACACTCTAGTAGAAATGCTGCCGCCGTTCAATCAACAGTCTAGTGTAAACATTGCTACTGATCTATTGATATGGACACATTGATACCAGGTATGTGTACTTTTTATTTTTACTTTGTGGCATAATAAATTATTTTTATAGAGCTTTTTTTAATATATATTTTAAACATTTGTTCACTTTTTTACAGTTCTTCTAAGGGACTTGAAGACTGGCTTGATCATTTGTATATTATATTCTATAATACACTATAATATTTCTGTGTAACAGTATATTATTTCAGCTGTGCTGATGCCAAAGGTGCTGATGAAGATATAAAAGCTGGAGTTCTAATGACTTTCAGCACACACATCAATAAAATTCTCACCACACAACCTCATGGGTAAATTGCTATTCTTATTTTCACCAGCTATATAAACTTTGTATTTGGAATTACACGCATGCCCCAGAAGAAGCCAAGCTGGTCAAATCCAGATTTGGGCATATGCTTAGCATGCTGCCTTTGTGAAGCACTTGTTTAAAACCTCTTTTTTTACCTCCAGCAAGTTTCTTCCAGCAGCTTTTTGTTAATTATATGTATGGTAAATTACTTTTTCGCTTTACTTTTTACATTGTGAATGGCTTTCTTTAGTCTAAAAAAATCATATAACTATATCCCTGTTGTTTTATGTGACATGTAGTAAAATATAGTTGTCAAAAGCATGCCTTATACATATCATGGTGGTCAGTGGGTAAAAAGTATTCAAATGGCAATTAAAGTGATGTTAAAGTGTAAGTGTCATTTTTTTTTAATTTGCTAGTTCATTAGAGCTCGGCATGTATACCCAAGTTAGTCTGTCAATAATTGTCAAAAGATCTTTAACTACCTTATAATAACAGCTTTCATCAATGTCTCCTGTCCCTTTCCACTGGTCCCTTAAGAGACTGTTGCTATGGCTCATCTAAGAAGAAAGAAAGAAAGACAGGGGCGGTCCTTCACACTGCATGCCTGCATTAGGCTTCACAGTGAGGAGGCGTGTCTTTCAGTAATCCAATCTGATTGGCTGGCAGGAAGCTGCTGGCTACAGCAAGTATGTATGTGAAGTGAGTGAAAGCAGTTTTGGCCTCAGAGAACTGGCAGAGGAGCCATCTTGAGAAGATCCTCATATTGTAGAGGTTAAAACAGCTGTAACTAAGGAAAAAAACTCAAGGAAAACAGTGGTATGTGAAGAAACTAAAGATTGCTTTATGTATAATGCTCCACCAGCAGTAACATATGCTAAAATTGATTTTGTGATTAAAACAGTTACACTTTAATATCGACCATCAGTGTTTGGGTAAATCCACTAACCTCTAAGCTATAAATATTCCAAAACATCGGATATTTTTTATTTAGATTTCAATCAAGTTTTTAGAAGTTTATTCACATATAGATGTATATTTCTTTACTCAATGATAAGCCCTTATTGTACTTAAAGGGGTTCTCTGGGAATCAAGAAAATAAAAATACTAAAATATTACTTTATTGTAAATATATTCCAAAATACCTTTCATTAGTTATAATGACTCATTTTGTCTGGGGAGCAATCATCAGGAGAAATAAAATGGCTGCCTTCCTATTAGTGCACACAAAACCTGTCCTAATCACAAGGGAGGACAAGTTGCCTCACAACACTGAGCTAAAGAGCTGCCTCATCCTCCTCTCTGCTCTGTTTATGAGGAATTACGATCCTGAATACAGATTATAAGATCTTCAGCTGAATCTCTGTAGGAATGGAGATCATGAGGAGACATGAAGGACAGAGAAGAGGTGGGGATGTGGCTAATGAGCAGCAGCACTTGTATGCAGTCTTCATTACCAAAGTCTTTCCTGTCTGTCCTCTCTGTACTTCATGTCTCCTCATGGACTCCGTTCCTACAGAGATTCAGCTGAAGATTTTATCATCTGTATTCAGGATCATAATCTCTGACAAGTAGAGCAGAGAAGAGGGTGAGGCAGCTCTTTAGCTCAGTGTTGTGAAGTAACTTGTCCTCCTGTGTGATTAGGACAGGTTTTGTGTGTACTAAAAGGACGACGGCCATTTTTTTTATCGTAATGATCACTCCTCAGATGGCGGATTTAGATTAGGGTAACAGGCTGAACTGGATGGACAGATGTCTTTTTTTGGCCTTATAAACTATGTAACTATGTTCATAGCAGGCCACTTCAGAGTAGTCCAGTGCTTTAATAACCCTACTTTTAGCCACTCTTGGTTATTTTTAGCTGTGTTTATTGGGTCATTATCCTGTTGGAGAACCCATGATCTGCAATTGAGGCTAAGCTTACTGACACTGGGCAGCACATTTCACTCAAGAATGCCTTGATAGTCTTAAGATTTAATTTTGACCTGCACATATTCAAGACATCCTGTGCCAGATGCAGCAAAGCATCTCCAAAACATATCTGAGCCTCCTCCATGTTTCACAGTAGGTACAATGTTCTTTTCTTTGTATGCCTCATTTTTGCATCTATGAACATAGAGCTGATGTGACTTGCCAAAAAGCTCCAATTTTGTCTCACCTATCCAAAGGATATTCTCCCAGAAGCTTTGTGGCTTGTCAGTATGCATTTTGGCAAATTCAAATCTCGCTTTTTTATGATTTGCTTAAACAGTGGTTTCCTCCTTGTCGCCTTCCTTTAAGTCCAGTTTGGTTAAGACAGTGACAGATGGTGTGATTTGACACTGATGTTCCTTGACCTTGGAGTTCACCTCTAATCTCTTTGAAAGTTGTTCTGGGATGTTTGGCTACCATTCGCATTATCCGTCTCTTCGATTTGTCATCAATTTTCCTCTTGTGGCCACATCCAGGAAGGTTGGGTACAGTCCCTTAGACCTTAAACTTCTGAATAATATGTGCAACTGTAGTAACAAGAACATCAAGCTGTTTGGAGAAAGTATAAACCTTTAACATGTTTGTCTATAATCTTCTTTCTAATCTTCAGATTAGACAACTCTCTCCTTAGCTTTCTTTGGTCCATGTTCAGTGTGGTATACCTCATGATACCAAACAGGACAGTGACTAATTTTCACTCTTTAAATAGTTAGACTGATGACAAGTTTGAAGACATCTGTGATGCTACAGGACACAACTTAGTTTAACATATCCCTATGGTCATATTATTTTCAATCCTTTCTAGGGCTACTATAATTTTTGTCCAGGTTAGTTTCATTAGTTTGCATTTTCAAATTATTCTGTTGAACCACAATTCAAAAGCAATGTCTGATTTTCATTAGCTGATTTTCAGTAAATTTTTATTCATTTTTACTTTTGTCAGTTTCAAGTTATTTCAGCTACCATTGTGGGTTTTTCTTTCTTTAATAGAAGGGTACGAACAATTTTGTCTCCATGTGTAATTCTTTGGAAAATACTGTTTACTTTCTGTATAGACCCATTGCCATGCCTTTGGAATGGGTGCTTTCCCTTTGAAAAACCTGTAAAACCTTCCTTACAGCGGTTTGTGTTCTACCTTGGAACATAACCAAGACTTCAGGTTCTGCCCAATATGAAGCACCCTCACTTAATTACAACCTCTTGAGAACATTTCTATAATATGTTTCTTCTATATTGAAAGTAAGTGCTCTATATAGCATTCAATAGATCTAACATCTTGGCAATCTGGTCCCCATGATATTACAGTTTCTACTATGCACTCCGAGGTTGAACCCCAAGTGCACTTTGGGCTGGGTACTGGAAGTTATGTCATAAGCTGAACACCTTTGGTGGCTGCACAAAATTCCTGGAAGGGGTAAGTAATTGGATATGAACACATGATATTTACAGTCATTTGTTTTTACTCCTGATGAAGGGGGATCCCTTTCCCCCAAAACGTGCTTAATATAATTTTTCCTTGCAAGTCGATATCCTGATGATTCCTTGGATGACTGCTGGATATCGATTTGTCAATTGATCCTGGTGCAAGAGGTGTGGGGACAAGTATATGTGTTGACCTTGTTACTCCTCTCTCAAGTGGAGTGAGTGCCCTTTTGGGATATTTTAATTTTAGCCTCATACTCTGTGCTCTAGAACGAGTACATTTAGTACAGCAGGGATAAGTGTATGGTGCTGTTTTTCACAAATTGGGCTAAGTCCTTATTTTTAGTGAAGTGTAATATTAATGCTACAACATATGAAGACATTTTAGACAATTTTGTGTTTCTAACTTTGTGGCAACCATTTAGGGAAGGCCTATTCCTGTTCCACCATGACTGTATTCCTGTGGTAATGTCTATAAAAATACATGGTTTGATGATTTTGAGTTTGGTGTGGGCAGAAACTACTGCAAACACATTCTAAAATCATGTGGAAAGCTTTCCGTGAAAAGTGGAGACTGTTATAGATACACAAAGGGGCCCAAGCTCATATAGGTGTGCTAGTCAGGTGTCCAAGTACTTTTAGACATATAGTATAGATTTATATTCATAATTTTATTTTTTTATTGCCCAGCCAACGGAAAATTCATTAATTGGCGAAACACTGATAAAGTTGTAATATCGATGGCACAATTACAGATTAAAATGATACATTTTTGCCATTATAACTATATTTATGGTCATACAAGTCCAAAACAATTGTCTACAAGACATAAAACACTATTATAAGTAATTCTGTTTGTGATTTTTATTAAAGCTAGAATAGTTAAATAGTCATCCCAAGTTTTAATTAAACTTCAATGAACTAAACCCATCTACAAAATGTGCACGTGAAAAGAAATTATTACAAAAGGAATCTTGGAATTTCATGGCCAATAATTTATATTTCAGTTATCTCAAGTTCACGTTGGCCATAAATGTAGCTGATAAAATGATGAAGTCTCCAGTTCAAGTAATTCATCTTTTCTTCTAGCTCTTGGCAATGATATAATGCCAATTTAATTGAATATCAGACACAAGAAAAAAAAGAGTAATCCATATACATTAGCAGGATTTCTTCTCTCTGGTTGTCAGTTTGTAAGAAATGTTATTCTTAGCTGTACATAGAATTGTAGAGTAATCACTATACTTTCAGTCACAGAGGAAGTTGCCAATTAATCTAGAATATTGCTGTGTGAACACTGTTCAGAAGAGGGAAGAAACTGCTGTGATTTACTGATATGTGCCAGAGTCATTATGCTTACATTGCTTTACCTTTTCTATGTGAAAACTCTGTATCACAATGCCTGTAGTTGAACTGAGATTAAATTGTATGTTGGGTGTTCTGTTCATTTGTCATACACAGTCGAGTCACATTATTATGGCCACTTCCTACTTTCATCATTGTCAGCAGGTAACTCATGAAGGAGCTACATTTTATGAGTTTGCTTGGTGGATATATAAGATGTGCAATAGGCACACACATCCCTCATTGCAGTCAAGGATTATAGGCGAGATTTATCAGAGTTGCAAAAAGGGATGATTATTGGCTTTCTGGGCCAAGGGTGGCAGTATTTCTGAAACTGCGCAGTTTATGAACTGTTCATGTGCTGATGTGAAAGTATATTGTGAGCGGATAAATACAAATTACTCTTACCGGTAATTCTCTTTTCCCGCTAGCCTCCACAACGGCATGACTAGGAGGTTTACTCCGCCTTCAGGAACAGGAAACAACTGAGAGAAATGCGATAATTAGCCTCCTCCAGCACCTAACCTCAGTTAATATCCTAGGACTCAAAGGTAGATGCAACACATTTATTAGTAACAAATCAAATATACAAATTGAAATAATACGTATACCAACTGTATATAACATACGCACATGGGAGGGAAAAAACCCATGCCGTTGTGGAGGCTAGCGGGAAAAGAGAATTACCGGTAAGAGTAATTTGTATTTTTTCCCTCCGCCTCCACAACGGCATGACTAGGAGGAATGACAGAGAAAACTCATTTCAGGGGGGGACCACGGCCGACAGGACTTTTCTGCCAAAGGACAAGTCCCTACTGGCCCCTAAGTCCAATCTGTAATGTTTATAGAATGTAGAAGGGCTCGACCAGGTGGCAGCCTGGCAAATATCCTCCAGGGAAGCCTGGGCGAACTCAGCCCAGGAAGTGGACATCGCTCTGGTCGAGTGAGCCTTGATCTTGCGAGTGGGTGAAAGTCCTTGTTCTCCACAACAATAGGTGATACACTGGGTGATCCAGCGGGCAATCGTAGCTTTGCTAGCAGCTTTGCCTTTATTCTGCCCCTGGTGTTGGACAAAAAGCTGATCGGTGCTTCTGATGTCCTTAGTTGCCTGTAGATATTGAAGAAGGCATCTTCTCACGTCCAGATTAGCAAACACCTTCTCTCTTTCCGTGGAAGCCTGGGAACAGAAAGATGGAAGGGACACT
The DNA here is from genome assembly GCA_900303285.1 of Rhinella marina. NCBI lineage: Eukaryota > Metazoa > Chordata > Amphibia > Anura > Bufonidae > Rhinella > Rhinella marina. The sequence goes on along the minus strand of ONZH01023974.1, from coordinate 153,494 downwards.
TCCTTTTGAATATGGAATTTCGACACAACCTTAGGAAGGAATTTAGGAGAATGCCTCAAAATAATTCTGTCATCGAGAACTATAAGGTATGGATGAACACTGGAGAAAGCCTGAATTTCCCCCACCCTTTTTGCAGTAGTAATCGCCACTAGAAAGACTGTTTTTAAAGAGAGATATTTTAAGGGGATGGAATCTAGGGGTTCAAAGGGAGTTGTAGTCAAACCATTAAGAACCAGGTTCAGGTCCCAGGGGGGTACGCTAGACCTTACAGTAGGATAAAGTCTAGAAGCCCCTTTGAAGAATCGTTTGATCAGGTCTATATCTGCCAGCTTGACCCCCATAAAGGCGCTTAAGGCTGCTATCTGTACTTTGAGCGTACTCACTCTGAGTCCTTTGTTTAGACCTGACTGAAGAAACTCTAAAATGACTGGCACATCCGGAGGCATGGATGAATCCCAGACATGAGACACCGCAGACAAAAAAGATTTCCATGTACGCAGATAAATCTTTGAAGTTACCTGCTTACGACTGTGCATCAATGTCTCTATCACAGCGTCCGACAGGCCTTTGTTTCTTAAGATTTTCCGTTCAGTCTCCAAGCCGTCAAATTCAACTGTGGGGCGGGCTGGGTGAATGACTGGCCCCTGCGCCAGAAGATCCTGTATCTTGGGGAGATACCAGTAATTCCCCTGAGAAAGGATCATCAGAGCCGGAAACCACGTTCTTCTGGGCCAGAACGGAGCGATCAATATTAGTTCCGCCCTTTCTTCCCGAGCCTTTGAAAGAACTTTTGGGATCAGTGCAAACGGAGGGAAGGCGTACAAGAGTGTTTGAGGCCATTTTACTGACAGAGCATCCAATTGGGTTGGATGATCCCTGCGAGATAGGGAAAAAAACTTTTCCGTCTTTCTGTTTTGTCTTGAGGCAAACAAGTCTATTTCCGGATGCCCCCATTTCCGACAGATGGTGCTGAAAACTGTCTGATTCAGGCTCCACTCGCCCTCTTTTAGCGTATTTCTGCTCAGGAAATCCGCCACCGTATTCTGAACTCCTTTTATATGGAGTGCCACTAGCGACTTCACATTGGCCTCTGCCCACCTGAAGATCCAAGATGAGATTAGAGACAAGGCTCGGCTTCTTGTACCCCCCTGTTTGTTCAAATATGCTACCGACGTTGTGTTGTCGGACATAATTTTTACATGCTTGTTTTTTAACAGGTGAGAAAAGGCTTTTAGGGCTTCCCAAATAGCCGCTAGCTCTCTTTTGTTTGAAGATGCTCGGGACATCTGATCTTCCCATAAACCCTGAATCGACTGTTGATCCAGGTGAGCACCCCAGCCCAGACTGCTTGCGTCCGTGGTTATAATTATTTGATCGTTCTGTCTCCACTCTACACCTTTGTTCAGATTTCCCGGAGATGTCCACCAGATTAGGGACTTCTTCACTGATTTTGGAATTGTTAGTAGAAAGCCCAGGGAGGACTGAGTTTTGTCCCACTTGTCTAGTAGAAATGCTTGCAGAGGCCTTGAGTGAGCTTGGGCCCATTTCACGGCTGGAATGGTGGAGGTCAGGAGGCCCAGGATGGTCATTACCTCTCTGACTGACACTTTCTTTTGCTGATAAAAGTGGCGAACTTTTAATCTTAAGTCCTGCTGTTTCTGGAGGGGAAGAAAAGACATCATTAATCTTGAGTTCAATAAAATTCCCAGGAAAATCCTTTCCTGGGATGGTAGTAGGCTGGACTTTTGGTAGTTTATGATCCAACCTAGGTCCGACAACACTCTGACAGACTTCTGCAGATCTGACACTAATCTTTCTTTTGACGGAGCCATTATCAGCAAATCGTCCAAGTAGGGGATAATTTGTATCTTGGCTCGGTGAAGGTAACTGGAAGACTTCCGCCATGATCTTTGTAAATAATCTGGGCGCCGAGCTGAGGCCGAACGGAAGGACCTGGAATTGGAAATGCCTTAAGTCTTCCCCCATCCAGACCGCCAGTCTGAGGAATCTCTGATGTTGTGGATGAATTGGGACATGGTAATAAGCATCCATGAGGTCTAGAGTGATCATGCAACAGTCCTTCTGCAGGAGACTTGTCGTTGACTTTATTGTCTCCATTTTGAACTTTTTGTACTCGACATATCTGTTGAGGTCTTTCAGGTTTATTATTGCCCTGAAAGATCCGCTGGGCTTTCTGACTAGAAATATTGGTGAATAGAATCCCTGTTGCTCTTGAGATTTGGGCACAGGAATAATAGCCTCCTTTTCCAGAAGCATTGAGATTTGTGTTTCCATAGCTTCTTGGTCTTTCATCGGTAGTCTTTTGTTGATCAAGAATCTCTGAGGGGGGGGACTCAGTAGTTCTAGAAGATATCCTTCTTTGATGACCGACGTGATCCAAGGGGATGCTTGGATATCTTCCCAGTGAGTAGCAAAATTTTTCAGTCTCCCCCCTACCGGAATTCTGGCGTCATTTAGTCTGTCTTGGATTTTTGTCTGGGTTAAAGATGAACCCTCTGCCTTTACCCTTTGACGACTGCCAGTTGGAGCCTTCTTTCTTCCTCTGGCCAAATTTACTACGTCCCTGGCCACGAAAATTTTTCCTCTGATGAAAATGTCTGGATTCAACAGGGAACCCCTGCTTTCTGTCTGACGCTTTTTCAAGAATATCGTCGAGTGCAGACCCGAATACTCTGTCCCCCTCACAGGGAACCGAACATAGTCTATTTTTAGACGCTGTATCGCCCGACCAGGTTTTCAACCATACCGTTCTTCGGGAGGCGTTTACAAGGGCAGCCGATCTCGCAGATAACTTTACTATGTCTGCAGAGGCATCCGCTAGGAAACCACAAGCTTGTTTTAGAACCGGCAATGATGCAAGAATATCTTCCCTAGATGTGCCCGATTCTAGATGCTCCTGAAGCTGAGTTAGCCACAAATTCAGAGTTCTCGCCGTGCAGGTGGCCGCTATGCTGGGCCTGAAAGTGGCAGAAGTCGATTCCCAAGCTTTCTTAAGGAAGGACTCGCACTTTTTGTCCATCGGGTCTTTTAATAAACCGATGTCCTCAAATGGAAGGGCTGATTTTTTTGAAATTTTTGCTATGGGAGCGTCCACTTTCGGGGCTTTATCCATAGAGCAGATTCCTCTTCTGCAAAAGGATATTTCTTCTTGAACATTCTTGATACAATCTGTCTTTTTTCTAAGTCCCTCCATTCATTAGAGATGATACACCTTATATTATTATGAATCGGGAAGACCCTTCTTTTCCTGTCCCCCAGTCCAAGGAATAACTGATCTTGAACCGAGAGAGGTTCCTTAGTGTCCTCTAATTTCATTGTTGCTCTAATATTTTTTAGTAGAGACTCAGTGTCCTCTATAGAGCATAACGGTCGACCAGCCGACCGCCATTGTCTGAAGACTCTGAATCCGAGGAAGCTTCCCCCTCATCCGAATCTGAGTCCGACATGGTAATTGTTTGGGTTGTAGGCTTTGGTAAAGAAGGACCAGGCAGAGCAGCAGCAATCTTAGCGTCCACAACCACCCCCACTTCTTCCTTAATCATAGACCGCATGCTCTCGATTAGAGAAGGGGATTCTTCTGACATCACTTTATTCGTGCAACTTGAACAAAGCCATTTTTTTAATCCTGCTGGCATAGACTTTTTGCACACAGGACATTTCTTTCTTCTGAGAAGGTTGCCCACCGATCTTAGGAGTTTCCTTGCCCTAAAATAAAGCAAGGAAGATCCTTAGCGTCTTATACAGAAGGTGTATAAAAGCAGAGGGTCCTTCACCAGAAAGCACACCAAGTGCAGAAAAAAAAAAAAGAAATATATTGCTCCCAGGAGGAGGCTTACCGGGCTAGAGGTCCGGGGAGGATCAATTTTTCGGCCACTCTCTTCTGAAACCGACATAACGCCCTCTGGAATTCTCTCAGGGGTATCCTGCAGTAGCCTGGTAGGTATCACACTAGCTCCAGCCTGCGCCACTCACAGCCAAATCAACGCTAGCTGAGAGGCACTGGAGCAACAATGAGGGCTACTTCCGGCTTTTTGAAGCTGCCGGGTGCCGGTCACGTGGACGCCGCCGCGCTACGCCACTTCCGGCGCAACGTCATATCCGGCGCGGCCGGCGTCTCACTTGCGTTCCAGCGGTGGAACGCAACAGGCCGCGATCCTCCACCATCACTCCCCACTGCCGGGGAAGTAGCCCGGGGCCGCCAGCACACGCCGGACTTACGCCGAGGAGCGGGAGGAACACCAGGTAAGCTCCTAACTCCCGCTCCCTGCACCAGCCCTCCAGCTCCGTGCTGGGATATACAAACCCACAGGCTGGGCGCAGCATTTTCTCTCTTCTGTCCTGCAGGAACAGGAAACAACTGAGGTTAGGTGCTGGAGGAGGCTAATTATCGCATTTCTCTCAGTTGTTTCCTGTTCCTGAAGGCGGAGTAAACCTCCTAGTCATGCCGTTGTGGAGGCGGAGGGAAAAAATGGCACTATTGTGAATAAACAATGTGGAAACTGCGGAGTACCACGTGCCATTGATGTGAGAGTAGAACAGCTACAAAGGTGTATGAGGGAGCAGCTTAACTCCATCCCAGCAACTGCTGATTATAAATATTCACGAGGTGTGGCAGCATACAGGGAAGGAGAAGGCATGGTTAACTAATGATTGACATGTACTGCTGAGAACCTTTTCAAGCAAATTATGTGGGGATGCAAGTTCGTTTAGCCAAAATAAATACACATTTATAATCAATGTCTGTCACACCATGTATTGCTTTGATGGGGTCACAAGTGGTAACAAATTCCCTTTAACCCCAGCATGGAGTTCTGGAACCACATACAGCACGTTGATTGAGTGGGTACAGGAGCTGTGCTCACTAGATCAGTGGCAGGGGCCTGGCTGTTACCGCTGGCATCGGAAAAAACTCAATGTTGACCCTCTCATCTAGGAGGTTTACAGAGGGAGGGGACCCCTTCTCTCGCCACATCGGCTCCCCATGATGCAATCAAGGGGTGCCTATGGCTGCTACGGAGGCCTAGCCTCCAGGTTGAGTCTCATAGGCAAACTATCAGTGTAAAAATGACAGTTCTAAAGCAGTACAACACATCATTATATTGTATTTCATTGTAAAAGGAATCAGACTCTGAAAAGTTGAAGTCCTCTGGTGTGACAAAAATAAAAAGTAAGAAAAAGTGCCCTTTTCTCTAATTGAACCATTTACTATTGAAAAAAGCAATGAAAAACAAAAATGTAAACATTAGGTATCATCAATGCATCCGTAACGACTGGCTCTGTAAAAATATTACATGATCTACCCCTTCAGATGACCATAGTAAAATAAAAAGTTAGATTTACCCCAAAATGGTGCCAATGAAAATATCACCTCATCCTGCAGAAACAAGCCCTTAAAAAAGAACATCACCAGAAAAATGTAAAAAAAAAATTTTTTAAATATGGCTCTCAGAAAATGTTGACTCAAAAACATGATTTTTTTTCCCAAAAATATTTTTGTGTAAAACTAAAAAAAAACATACTAGGTATCAGTAACATCATGTGAATTCTGTAAAGAAAGTATATAAAACTAAATCATAAATAAATAAAAATTATATCAAGCGACAAAAAGGAACTGCAAAATGGTACCCATAAAAACTACATAGTCCCATAAAAATGCATTCTACACAAGACATCACCAGAAAAATAAACCCATATGACTCTCAGAAAATGGCAACACAAAAACATGATTTCTTTTTTAAAAATGCTTTTATTGTGTAAAGCTGAAAAAAAGTTTCAAAAATAGAGATATTTGCTATTGCTGCAATAACCTGTTCTATAAAAATATCAAATGATCTACCCCGTCAGGTGAACGCTGTAAAATATCAATTATATCAATTTATTGTGGTGGGATTTCTAGTACAGTTTGAATTCAATAAACGTTTTTGGCCACACAGCTTTCATCAGAAGTACTGTAATACATACGAATAAAATATGATCAAAACATAGTCTAGTGATGCAAGAACGTAACAATTCATATTTCAATGACAAGTACTGAGCACAAGATTACTAGATGCAGCTAATACCAATCCCAACATTATCCAATTATGTCGAGATTTACTACTTCTTGTACTCACAATTTTTTTTTTCATGTTTCAAGAATCTTTCTACATTCAGAAACGAAGGACTGCTATGGGGACGCACGTAGAGCTCCATAATGCAAATTGCTACATGGCAATGTTTGAGGAAGATTATGTCTACACTAATCCACTTTTTCAACAGTGTGCATAAGTCTGGAAACGATATATACAGCAGTTTATGTCAGCATTTATGGAGTTTCCATACCTTGTAGAACAAACCTAACAATTTAAAGAGCGTTGAATGTCTCAGATGGTGCAAGCTGGACATAAAATATTGAGCACTGAAATGTCATATATGCGGAAAACTTGCAATTTCTACTTTGCACAGCATTCATTTCTGCAAAAAACCTGTGGCATCAAAATGCTCACTCTATCTACAGTTGTCAGCACAAGCGGTGTAAATCACCACATAGGGCCTTCAAATGTGTATGGTGCACTTTCACTCCTGAGCCCTTTCATACATTCACTCAAAAAAATAGGGCCACTTGTTGGGTGTTTCTAAAACCAGGAAGCACATAATAATAATAAGAAGGCTTACTTTTCACATGGGCGCAAGATATTGGCCAATGAAAAAGCATATCTGTGGAAACATTGCAATTTTTTCTTTGCACCTAAATGTTCTTTACAGGTCTTGAAAAATTCCTTGTGGAGTGTGTCCAAAATGGGGTCACCTTTTGGGGGTGTTTCCACTGTAGGGATACCTCAGGGTCTCTTCAAATGTGACATGGCACCCAAAAAACATTCTATAAAAATCTGCCCTCCAAAAGTGAAATGGCTTTCCTTCCCTTATGAGCCCTGTGACAGCAGTTTATGACCACATATGCTGCCTTCTTCAAGAGAACAACAAATCGTGTTGTGCAGAAGTCAGCTGGATCTAGTACTAAGTCCAGAGAGCAAGCGAAGTCCAAGCTAGGTTCAGAGACAAACAGCTAATCACAGAGTGAAGTACATTGAAGATTCACCAAGGCCACCAAGTGCTCTGATTGCCTAAGCAGCAGATTGACCGGGCAGTCGTGTGCTCTTATTGGCCAGGTGGTTGTGTATCCAGCTTGATCAAGCGACCGTATACTCATGTGCCACTATACTGTGATACTTACTCGCAATTGGCAGAGGGACATAGCACAGGAGGGCAGTGAATAAGATTTTGTATACAGTGGCACCTGCAACTAAATTCAAAAAGGTCCATGTAGCATTTAATATGTATTCTGTATGTGTCCCGCATTACTTACAAAAAGGGGTGCACCACCAATGAGGCCAGGTGAGGCGATTGCCTCAGGCGGCAAGACCTAGACACAAGAGGGGGCGGTGGCAGGGTTGTGGGAATATCTCTCTATCAACTGCATCACAGTATGCCTTAAACAGTAGGGCTGGAGGGGTTGGGCGCCATTTCAATTTTTGCCTCAGGCAGAAGAAAGACGCACCCCTGCCTACAAAATGACAAATCTTATGTATTTCTAATTATTTAAAAGTATATCAAGAGGACAACCCATTTATCAGAGGAAATAGTAAGATAAGGCTATTAATATTTATTATAGTATATGCAATAGCATGATGGCAGCAGTGTGTTATTATGGCTTTGCTGGTATGGGCTTGATCTTTTGCTTTGTGAAATCATGCTGACATCAGTCTTTTTTTTTTTTTTTTTCAAAAAGTTGGACTTATCTCCACTTGATAAAGTGCTTCCAGGTATGAAATGGGGTTACATATTCAGTAACATTCAGGCAAGCTGACACACGAGCGTGGCAGACTGTCAAGTCTCTGACCAGAATTCTTCAGCAGAAATGTCAACTGTTGTTTATTAATCTGCAGCCAGAAATAGCATGCCCTGCGTCTGTAAAACACTCAGATAGCGGCACAGGTCAAGATAACTTGAAAACCACCATGTAATTTATTTATTCATTCACCATAATCAAAGCAGCAACTGTGTTATGAGATATACAAGCCGCATGCACAGTCATAGTCAGATATTTGCTTAACATATAAATTAATTAATAATGCCACTAACGTCTTCCACAAAATACGTGTTTTTTATATCTATATATATAATAATTGTAAGAGAATGAAAATTGGCTAACCTATAATGACTATATATGTGTCCTTCCTTAGGATGCTTTTACATTCGGCAATTTGCATTTTCTGAGATGAGTGGCACGAAATGACCAACTTTGAATAAAATAACCTAGGCTTACTCTATCGGGCAGGTGGGTAACACAAAGGTTTTTTTCAAAGCTGGTCATTTTGCACCACTCGTCTAGAATTAGTCTCCTTTGGGTATGGCCTAAGAGCTTAGTCCTGTCACAGTCAGGTTGGCACCCGCCATTCTGACACGGCCATGCTGCGGTTAGGTAACTCATAGCCATACAGCCGGAGAGAGACCTAATTAAACTAATGAGGACCGCACTATTGAATTAAATTGTCTGCATTGTTAATAGCCACCTGGCACCTGCAATACTGCTCGGGTATTAACAGTGCAGACCGACTAAGTAGTGTGGTCCTCAATGGTTTAATTATGTCCAAAGCGACGTGGTTGTACCGTTTCAGAGGCTGCTGACCCAGATGGGTCAAGAGACAACCAACGCACCAAAAGGACAGGCAGTAAGCCAAGGTCAAGACAGAGTTCATGCAACATGGTAAAACAGGCAATATATCAGGGCAGGCAGCACAAGATCTATATAGTAGTCAAGGTGAGTTTAGGAGAGGTGGGACAGAATAAATACGATTATCAGGCAGAGGTCAAACACGGGAGATCAGAAAGTACACTAATAGTACACCTTTGCAGGAACTTGACAAACTAGGAACCTTATTGCTCAGGTGCCATGTATACGCCAAGGAACATTGACATAGACTGGAGACAGATTTTTTAAAAAGCCTATTATGGCCCAGATTTACTAATGTAAGTGCAACTAGAAATTTTTGTAAACTTGCACCAAAATCTAGCACAATTTGGCACAAAGTTTTGATGCAATTTGGCACAACTAGTTCAAGTGGGTGCCAAGTGGGGCATGGCATATCAGAAAACGGCATAAGATCTGCCCCAATAAATGTTACAAAAAGTTACATTGATAGCCGAACAAATAAAAAGTTAAAGATGTTAATTAAAAAAAAGGTTTTTTAAACTTTGTCTATTCCAGAAGACTCAATGTATAACCTGCAACAGTTAAGTAATTATGACTGTTCAGTGTAGTGACAACTTTCCTTACTAATATGTTAAATCTTCAAATAACTGCAATGAACAGAATAGAAGTGCTATCTGGAATTAGTTTTACTCATCGAGTTATAATAATTTGTATTCAGAAGCAGCATTTTGCCAACTGATGAAGTATTTGCATTTTATACTCTGTATTGTAATTACACCAATTAAGAACCATTAGTTATTCTGAGCAAGTCAATAGCTAGTTATAGTTTCTTTGCTTCATCTGAAATTTTTTGAACAATAAAACTAAATGCTGCAAAAAAAGTAATTTTTTTATATTTCATATTCTACTGCATTGTGGATGCTGTCTGAAATAGAAATGTTAGAAGAAGAGAAGAGTAAATCGATTCTAAACTAATCGGATTTGTCACGAATTTCACAAAAATTCTTCTAAAACAAATCCGAAGCTTTTGATGATTTGTGTCAGAGAAATCACGTAAAACAGTAATTTAGCATTTAAACTTGTATATACTAGTGAAAGAAACTGGGGAAAGAGGATGAAGATGGAGGCCAGCGGGGTTGCCTTCAACACTTTGCAGTCAGCCTGACAGCCAATCAGGACAGAGAATATTGGCTGGTCTATCAAGCTGTATGTTAGCTCTAAAGCACAGATGCCATTGTGAGCTCAGCCACTCATGTGAGAGGACGTGTCTGTCCTATCTGCAATATACACACAACCAGCCATATTAGGATCTTGCAGGGACAATGCAGGGATTGTGAAGAAGATATATTTAGTTAGGTAGATTGAATTACTAGGTAGAAAGTCAAGTTTTATCATTAGGGACAGCATAGCTAGTGTTGTGTGTCTTAGGGCCCATTCACACAACTGTCTAAATGGGTCCGCATCTATTCCGCAATATTGCGGAATAGATGTGGCCCCATTCACTTCTATTAGAGCGGACAGCGGATCCGCAATACTACGGCTGTCTGAACGACCCCTACAGTCAGGGCTGCTGGATCTGTTCACAAATCACATGTATACAGGCTTCTTATCCTTACAGAGACAGTACACTATTTGTTTTTATGTGCAGGAGCCAGACTTTTTTTCCCAAAAAATCTGTTGCAATTTTTGTTCAGTTTATATGTGTTCAATAAGCATATGTGAGTGCATCAACAGCACTGTAATAGCGTATATATTTGTTGCACATCCAAATGGGCCTTTTGCTGTTTCCCAAAAAGCTGTTTTCAACCATTCATTAGTGAACAAATAAGCGCACTTTAGTTCGTCAATAGCAGTGTAAAGTTTGGTGGCACTCAGGGGACATCCAACTAGGCCTGTACTTTTTTTTTTCTAAAAAAAATCTATTGCAATTTTTTACCATTTCTAAAAATGTAAATAAGGGTATTTTAGTGCGTCAATACTGCAGTATAATATGGTATAATATCTTCATGAGAAAATCCCTTTAAACATATGAGATATACAGTAGCTCCTTATTGCTAGACCAACTTGATTTCTTGCTAGCCTGACATTTTTACTGCAATTTCTACCATTCCTGATAGAGAAGCTTTTGACATGCCCATGTTTTATTGTCTGGGTTGCTGAGAGAAACATACCATACAAGATGAAACACTGTGTGAATTCCAAGAATTATAGGACATTTCTCCATATTGTAACTGGATTTATAATTGTATTAACATGTAAATATCTAATTTATCATTGATTTGGAATCTACATTTATCATGGAAAATAATCACTTAACCCCCCACCACCACCACCACCACAAAAAAGCCACATAAAAATGGAAAAACCCTCTAAAAATTATTTATTTTACATTCATATTCATTTTTATTTTAGATTTTGAATGTATGTCTCAAATAAATACAGCTGGTGCACAACTCAGGTGGCTTAAAGGGGTTGTCTCACTTCAGTAAGTGGCATTGATCATGTAGACTAAATTAATACAAGCCACTTACTAATATATTGTGATTGTCCATACTGCCTCCTTTGCTGCCTGGATTCATTTTTCGATCACATTAACCACTGCTCGCATCTAGGGGTTACGACCACCCTGCAATCCATCAGTGGTCCCTATAGGAAAGAATGCCAGCCTATGTGCACTCTGGTGGTCCCAGCCACCAAAGAGGAAGGCAAGTGAATAATTGAATAACCAAATAACCACAATGCCAGGAAAAATACATCCCCTTTGCCTATTTCAGTGGTGCCCCCTGTGCAGGAGCCCAGTTTTCCCTGGTTTGCCATACTGGTTTGTTTTGTAAAACTAATTGAAAACAATAATTTATGGTGACAGTCAGTTAGTCTTTTCCATAGCTATATAAAAAGAAAGAAATATATTAGATATTCCTATCTAGTGATAATTGTTATTACTGTAGCGTGTAATGGGTTTCAGTAGAGAAGCGATCTGCATATTTTACATGGAAGGTCAGGTATGGACTGGATAGAGACAGTTTAACCCTTTCGCGCCCGGAGCTTTTTTCGGTTATGCATTTTCGTTTTGCGCTCCCTGCCTTCAAACAGCCATAACTCTTTTATTTTTCTGTTCACATAGCTGTATGAGGGCTTGTTTTTTGCGGGACAAGTTGTACTTTCCAACGCCACCATTTAATATTGCATATGGTGTAGTGGGAAGCGGGAAAAAAATTCCAAACCGGGTGAAATTGCAAAAAAAAACGCTATTCCGCTACAGTTCTACGGGTTTCTTATTTACAGCGTTCGATGTGCATTAAAACTGATCCGTTACTTTCATTCTACAAGTCAGTACGAATCCGGCAATACCTAATATGTATAGTTTTTCCTGCGTTTTCATAGTGATAAAATAATTAGAAAGTTGCCCTTTTTTTTTTTTTTTCCTTGTCAAATCTTGACCCCTATAACTTTTTGGTATTTATGTGTACAGAGCTGTATGGGGGCTCATTTTTTGCGGGACGATCTGAAGTTTTTATTGATACCATTCTGGGGTGTGTATGACTTTTTGATCACTTTTTATTTAATTTTTTTTAGAAAAAAAAGCGACAAAAAACGGCAAATCGCCATTTGGACGCTTTTTTCCGCCACACAATTCGCCGTATTGGAATTTTTTTTTTTATATTAAAGTACGGGCGTTTTCGGTCACGGTGATACCCATGATGTCTATATTTACTGTTATTTAGGTATTTATTTTTTACTTATACGGAAAGGGGGGTGATTTGAACTTTTACATCTTTTTTATTTTTTAAATATTTTTTAACATTTTTTTTTTATTTTTTTTTTTACTATTGGAAAGCTCAAATATGGGCTTATATATTGTGGCTTTTTTTTCTTTTCTTTATGAGCAATTATGGATTGTATAGACTCAGAAATCCATGAATTGCTCATTTGTTATCCTGGCCTGCCATCTAGTGGCCAGAATAAGAATTGCACTTTGAAAACTGTAATTCTCACCAGCGAGCATTACAGTTTTCATATGGTGTACAGACACCCCGATTGGCCACACGGGGTGTCTGTACACCACCCGGAAGCGAATGCTTCCGGGTTGAGACGCAACTAGATGCCGTGATCACGTGTGATCACGGCATCTAATCTCCGAGGAAGACGCCGCCGATGGCGGTAAGTAGCGCCAAGTCTCTGCTGTTAGAAACAGCAGAGACTTGCCGGCCATGACGCCCGGCGCACCCGCGAGCGGGCGCCATGTGCCCGCATCGCCCCAGCGCCGTACATGTACGGCGCTGGGCGCGAAGGGGTTAAAATGGAAGCTTTATTGATGTTTGTTTGGGGTACATGTCTTTGGTGCAACTTATCTGATTCCGGATGTTGGTAAATGTCTGAGTGGTGCAGAGTAGTGTTAGATGAACCAATCATCTCACCCCCTTCCCCATATGTGTCAATCAAGGAGTAAAGGCTGTATTAGACAGCCCGATGTGGTAGACTTTTGACTTTCTTCCCTCCTGGCAATTGCCTGCTAGTGGAGGAGACTGCTGCTATTACCTGCAATGATCTCCTCCGCAACATGGGTAGGAGTGATTGCTATGTTATCACTCGTCCACATGCTGTACAGTGGTTTGCCCCGGCAGATCGTTATTAGACACTACAATCTGCCGCCTGCAAACGATTATTTTTTAACACGTCGAAAGATTTGGATTGCCCGATGATCGAGCTTGCTTGTTCATTGCGCAATCGGCAGCAGTATTACACTGTAAGACGATTGCTAATGAACGTTCATGTGCCGAAAAATTGTGCAGCGTAATACAAGTTTAAAGGGAACCTGTCATCTCTGAAACACCCCCTGAACTAGAGTAAGCGGTGTATAGTGTAAGTGATGCTGAATCCGAATATGTAATTTTTATCTTCATACTCACTTCCATTTTGACGCTGTACTCCCACAAACCAGCAGTAAAATGCACTCACTGGACTACAGTGCTCACTCATATAATGGAGAGGACTCAAAGAAGAGTCCAGTGAGTGCATTTTACTGCTGGTTTGTGGGAGCACAGCGTCGGAATGGAAGTGAGTATGAAGATAAAACTTACATATTCGGATTCAGCATCCTTACACTTACACTATACTACTCTTACTCTAGTTCAGGGGGTGTTTCGGAGATGACAGGTTCCCTTTAAGTATACTCTCTGATTAATGGAGGAGAAGGGGATTGATAATAAGTTTACACAGAAGTCCATGTTACCCTCCCCCTGTGGACATGTATAATTAAACAGAAAGAAAGGATCTATGTCTCTCCTCCCTGCCGCCTGTCAGCATGTCCCCTGTCCTCCACCAGGCTAGCTGAGATCACAGCCAGCTGAAGGGAGCTGCTTCACCCTGACATATCTCAGGCTACAATTGAGCTACAGCTGCTAATCTGATCTAATCTTTAAAGCAAGACTAAGTTTTGAGGTGTTAGCTGCCATAAAACTGGAAATATAGCCTTTAGGATATCGGGCAGGGAGTGAGAGCTGCAGATTTATGCAGCTTTCACTGGGATTGGTTTCTAACTACTGTAACTCCATTTTGTCTGGCAGATCCGGCTGTGATCTCTCCTTTGTAGACAAATAGCCCATACACAGTTGGCTCAAAACAGCATTGTCCTTTTCTGCCTGAACAAACTGTGTTCAGGATAATCAGTAGGGAGTTAAATGCTTTCTCACCTTCCCTACAAAGAATTACACCAGCTATAAACTAGATGTTCTAGATTTTTATGAGCATGGCACATGGTCGATCCTTACAAGGTGATTGCAAGGTGCAGGTTGTAAGCATTGCTGTGGTTTTTGTAAACATGATAGGAAAAAACATCAAAACCTCAAAAAAAACCTGCATGTTTGATTACACCATAAGTGCAAACTAATGGGCAATAAAAAGATCAAAAGCAACTTATTTCCATAATTTTTTCACTGGAAATACAGTTTTCTATTGACAGCATACTAGTAGTGCCAGAGAATAGAGGTGGTATTTCTATAGTATATAAATAGTGATTGGATGGTCTAATGGGTACCAGATTTCTCTGCAGCTCATCTCTCATTCAAATGAATGAATTTACACCTAGAAACAGGTATAAATGTTGGCGAAAAACTACTCCCCTTAGGCAGTGCCTTGTCATACATTAAGCACATCTACAGCACTCCATGTGTCTAACTTGGGGGAATCAAATACTGGAATAAAATTCTTGATCAGTAGCAAACAACCGGTCAGCACCGCTTCCACTTGTCCACGCTGCGTGGGAAGGAGCGGACTCCACGTGCAATAATGTAGAAACTCCCAGCAGCCGTGTATTCTTTTCCAAAGTATGCTTTTAATCAATTCCACATATTCATGAGTGTCTACAATGACGTTGACAAAGGCATTGGTTTGCCAAAACGCGTCCTTGTAGACACTCATGAATACGTGGAATTGATTAAAAGCATACTTTGGAAAAGAATACACGGTTGCTGGGATTTTCTACATTAACATAGTAACATAGTAACATAGTTTATAAGGCCGAAAAAAGACATCTGTCCATCCAGTTCGGCCTGTTTTCCTACAAGTTGATCCAGAGGAAGGCAAAAAAACCCTGTGAGGTAGAAGCCAGTTTTCCCCACTTCAGGGAAAAAAATTCCTTCCCGACTCCAATCAGGCAATCAGAATTACTCCCTGGATCAACGACCCCTCTCTAGTAACTATAACCTGTAATATTATTACATTATTGGAATAAAATTCTTGTCTTTGTAAATGACCCCCATACTTTTTTTCAATGGAACCCTATGGTCACAGATGACAATGTATGACATCTGCCTGAGGCATCTGTTTAACCCCTTCCCGACCAGTGCCATACTTGTACGGCACTGGCCCAGTCTTTAAAGATGGAGCCTGCTCCTGAGCTGAGCGGGCGCCATAGTTGCAGGATGCCTGCTGTTTAATACAACAGACACCGGCAGCTCATGTCAGTGACCAGTAATAATGCTGGTTGCGGACATTTAACACTTCAGATGCTCTGGTCAATCCTGACCATGGTATCTGATCGTGTGCAAACCCGGCACTTCTGGGTATGCTGCGGTAGTGATTGGAGGAGACGGAGCTTGTGTGCGGCAGCCCCTGTCATAGTGTATGACAGGAGGCGGCTGCACAGTGTTTCCTATGGAGCCCTTGCCTGTAATAGGGCTACATAGGAAACTAGTACATTTCTCATAGACTCCAATGCTAAGTCATATAATAATGATTGCTTGTTATAGTTCCCTATAGGGAAGTTTTTAAAAATAATAAAAAAAAAAAATTAAAAAAATCGAATCACCCCAATTTCCCCAAAATAAAAACCCCCCCACACATCATGGGTATCGCCATGTGCAAAAACGCCCATACTATAAAAATATCTTCCCCATACAGCAAATGGAGAAACAGAAAAAAAAAGTCAAAATGGACGATTTGCTGTTATTGGTTTCATTTCCCACAACAAAAACTAAATAAAAAGTGATCAAAAAGTTGTACACACCCCAGAATGGTATCAATGAAAAAGAAATATCACTCCGCAAAAAATGAATGCTCACACAGCCCTGTACACATAACTACAAAAAAAAGTTATAGGGGTCAGAATATGGTGACGAAAAAATAAAACTGATTTTTTTTTCCCAAGGTTTTTGTTATTTTATCAGTATCAAAACGCAAGAAAAACTAAATATATAAGGTATCAACGGATTCGTACTAACCTGTAGAATGAAAGTAACTGGTCAGATTTATTGCACATCAACAGTTGTAAATTAAAAGACCATAAAAGTGTGGCGGAATTGCTTTTTTTTTCTAATTCCACCCCACTACATCATATACAATATTAAATGGTGGTGTTGGAAAGTACAACTTGTCCAGCGAAAAAAACAAGCCCTCATACAGCTATGTGAACAGAAAAATAAAAAATTTATGCCTCTGGGAAGCGCAAAACAAAAGAACCTCCGGGGTAGAAAGGGTTAATGCTTGTGTATACATTAAATATACGGCAAGAACATGATGTGAACAGAGCCTTAGGCCTTTTGTACATGTCAGTGAATCATGGACTTGTCTGTTCATGTTCTCTACTGGCAGCACACAAATCCATTGATTTTAATGTGTGTATTCACACATCGGCGGTTTTCCACAACCATGGGTCGCAACATAAGCATGCCCTATTTTTATCCGTGATTATGGATCGCTCACACACATTTAAGTCTATGGGTCCTTGTAAACTATGGACACCACATGGAATCTACTTGTTTTGGTTCTTGGTTTTCTGGGACCATTGTTAGGAGATGCTCTGGAAATTCCTTTTCAGCCTAGCAATGTATGCAGAATACGTATGACACATGGAGGGCAAGAAATGGACACATGGACCAAATGCAGATTCTTTATGGACATCTTCATGGATGAACCACTGACCATCTTGTCATGGATGTCATTACAGACATGGCCATGTGAATGAGGCCTTAGTGAGAAACACAAAAGACATCCCTGTTGCTTGTAATAACAATGTGGCCGGCTTAACCCCTTAAGGACCCAGCCATTTTTCACCTTAAGGACCAGGCCATTTTTAGCAAATCTGACATGTCTCACTTTATGTGGTGATAACTTTAGAACGCTTTTACTTATCCAGGCCATTCTGAGACTGTTTTCTCGTCACATATTGTACTTCATGACAGTGGTAAATTTGAGTCAAAATATTTCATTCTTATTTATAAAAAAATACCAAATTTACCAAAAATTTAGAAAAAATTTGCAAATTTCCAAATGTCACTTTCTCTACTTTTAAAATACATAGTAATGCCTCCAAAAATAGTTATGACTTTACATTCCCCATGTGTCTACTTCAGGTATGGATCACTTTGAAAATTACATTTTATTTTTTTGAGACGTTAGAAGGCTTAGAAATTTAGAAGCAAATCTTGAAATTTTTCACAAAATTTCCAAAACCCACTTTTTAAGGACCAGTTCAGGTTTGAAATCACTTTGTGAGGCTTCCATCATAGAAACCACCCAAAAATGACCCCATTTTAGAAACTACACCCCTCAAGGTATTCAAAACTGATTTTACAAACGTTTTTAACCCTTTAGGTGTTCCACAAGAATTAAAGGAAAATGTAGCCAAAATTTCCGAATTTCACTTTTTTGACAGATTTTCCATATGAATCATTTTATTCTGAGAATAAAGCAAGGGTTAACTGCCAAACAAAACTCAGTAATTATTACCCTGATTCTGTAGTTTACAGAAATGCCCCATTTGTCATTGTAAACTGCTGTACAGGCACACGGCAGGGCGCAGAAGGAAAGGAACGCCAGGGCACATTTCACTGGAAAAAGTTTAAGTTGCCATGTCACATTTGATGCACCCCTACAGTAGGAAACTCCAAAAAACTGACCCCATTTTGGAAACTACGGGATAAGTTGGCAGTTTTGTTAGTGCTATTTTAGGGTACATATGATTTTTGGTAGCTCTATATTACACTTTTTGTGAGGCAAGGTAACAAAAACTAGCAGTTTTGGCATTGTTTTTATTTTTTGTTATTTACAACATTCATCTGACAGGTTAGATCGTGTGATATTTTTATAGAGCAGGTCGTTACGGACACGGCAATATCTAATATGTATACTTTTTTTTATTTATTTAAGTTTTACACACTATTTTTGAAGCACAAAAAAAAAAATCACATTTTAGTGTCTCCATAGTCAGAGAGCTGTAGTTTTTCTTTTTTTTGGGCGATTGTCTCAGGTAGGGGCTAATTTTTTGCGGGATGAGATGACGATTAGATTGGTACTATTTTTGTGGGCATACACTTTTTTGATCGCTTGGTATTACATTTTTTGTGATGAAATGTGACAAAAAATGGCTTTTTTTAGACAGTTTTTATTTTTTATTTTTTACAGTGTTCACCTGAGGGGAGAGATCATGCTATATTTTTGTAAAGAAGGTTTTTACGGACGTAGCGATACCTAACATGTATACTTATTTTTATTTTTTAAGTTTTACACAATAATATCATTTTTGAAACAAAAAAAATCATGTTTTAGGGTCACCATAGTAAGAGAGCTGTAGTTTTTTTTTATTTTTTGGGAGATTGTCTCGGGTAGGGGCTCATTTTTTGCGGGATGAGATGACGGTTTGATTGGTACTATTTTTGGGGGCATACACTTTTTTGATCGCATGGTATTACATTTTTTGTGATGAAATGTGACAAAAAATGACTTTTTTTAGACAGTTTTTATTTTTTATTTTTTACAGTGTTCACCTGAGGGGAGAGATCATGCTATATTTTTGTAGAGCAGGTTTTTACGGACGTGGCGATACCTAACATGTATACTTATTTTTATTTATTTAAGTTTTACACAATAATATCCTTTTTGAAACAAAAAAATCATGTTTCAGTGTCTCCATAGTCAGAGAGCTGTAGTTTTTTTATTTTTTGGGAGATTGTCTCAGGTAGGGGCTCATTTTTTGCGGGATGAGATGACGATTAGATTGGCACTATCTTTGGGGGCATACGCTTTTTTGATCGCTTGGTATTACAATTTTTGTGATGAAATGTGACAAAAAATGGCTTTTTTTAGACAGTTTTTATTTTTTATTTTTACAGTGTTCACCTGAGGGGAGAGATCATGCTATATTTTTGTAGAGCAGGTTTTTACGGACGTGGTGATACCTAACATGTATACTTATTATTGTGTAAAACTTAAAAAATAAAAATATCATTTTTGAAACAAAAAAAATCATGTTTTAGGGTCACCATAGTCAGAGACCTGTAGTTTTTTTATTTTTTGGCGATTGTCTTGGGTAGGGGCTCATTTTTTGCGGGATGAGATGACGGTTAGATTGGTACTATTTTGGGGGGCATACACTTTTTTGATCGCATGGTATTACATTTTTTGTGATGAAATGTGACAAAAAATGACTTTTTTTAGACAGTTTTTATTTTTTATTTTTTACGGTGTTGACTGGGCGGGCTGGATCATGTGATATTTTAATAAAGCAGGTTTTTACGGACGTGGCGATACCTAATATGTATATTTTTTTTTTTTTTTTCTATTTTTATGTGTTTCTTTATGGGGAAGGGGCTTTTTTTTTTTAAACTTTATTATTTTTTTTTATTTTTTGTTAAAACACTTGTATTTAACTTTTTTTTTACATTTCACTTATGTCCCAGTAAGGGACTTTAACATTTCAGGGTCTGATCCCTGATTGAATGCAGCAGAATACATCTGTATTGTGCTGCATTCAACTGTGGCTGCTCTGTGGCTGGGTCTCCTGGGCTTCCGTAGATGGGAGTCCCGATGCCTCTGGGCAAGGCATCGGGGCTTCCATCTCAGCCATCGGGCCCCCCCCACCGCCTCACGGGGACCCGATGGCTTTAAAAGCTGCCGCAATTACCTTGTATGCCGCGGTCAGCGTGACCGCGGCATACAAGGGGTTAATCCGCCGGCATCGGTGTAATCACCGGTGCTGGCAGATAGAGCAGAGGCCCGGCTGTTAGTATCAGCCAGGCCCCTGCTGTAGATTGTGGCAGCGGGGCAGCAGCAGCACGTTAACCCTAGGACGAGAATGCTCGTCCTAGGGCGTTAAGTAACGCCATATTAGGACGAGCGTTCTCGTCCTAGGTCGGCAACGTGTTAAAGGGGTTGTCCCACGAAAAATATTCTACAGTTTTCAAACCAGCACCTGGATCTGAATACTTTTGTAATTGCATGTAATTAAATATTATTCGATAAAGTTTATCTGCATAGAGCCACCTGCTGTTTGTTTGTTTTTTTCTTATTATTTTGTCTGGCTCACTGAGAAGGCTGCACATGCTCAGTTTCATTCTTCAACTGCCTCCTGAGCTGTGATAGGGAGAAAGCTCCAGCAGAAAAGACACACCTCCTGAGCTATGACAGGGAAAGAGCTCCAGCAGAAAAGACACACCACCTGAGCTGTGATAGGGAGAGAGCTCCATCAGAAGACACGCCTCCTAAGCTATGATTGGGAGAGAGCTTCAGCAGAAGAGACACGCCTCCTGAGCTGTGATAGGGAGAGAGCTCCAGCAGAAAAGACACACCCCCTGAGCTCTGATAGGGAGAGAGCTCCAGCGGAAGACACACCTCCTGAGCTGTGATAGGGAGAGAGCTCCAGCAGAAGAGATACACCTCCTGAGCTGTGATAGGGAGAGAGCTCCAGCAGAAAATACACACCTCCTGAGCTGTGATAGGGAGAGAGCTCCAGCAGAAAGGACACACTTCCTGAGCTGTGATAGATAGAGCATGGACACGCCTCCTGAGCTACAGCAGAAAAGACACACACCCTGAGCTGCAGCAGAAAAGACACTCCCCTTGAGCTGCCAGCTTGATATAAATCTAGCAGAGCAATGAATTGGGAGATCTCTGGACCCATGTGAGGTACAGGGCTGGTTCTAGCTTTGTTAGAAAGAGATTGTCATGTACTGTATGATGTCTCATTTTCATTTTTTACATTAGTCATGGGATAACCTGTTTAATTATACTATTTATGACCATGTTAATTGACCACTAAATAGCCTCAATAGTTGTACCCTGGATGGTGGCATTATATCAGTACCAGCAGCATACTGCAATAATTGGGCACTGAATGGCAGCCTATAATGATGAATAATTTAATGGGGGTATTAACTGAGAATTCTGTTGGGGTAAGTGAGCATTCTAAGGCAATACTAATTAGGAGATAAAAATGCTCCTCCACAATGACTGACATCAACGTTGTCTTCTTTTGCTTTTTATGCCTATTGTATTTCGTTATTTGTGATTGATTTCTGAATACATTTGCACTAATGGCCACATCACAGTTATATTCTGCCAGCTGAGTACATTTGCCTAAGATTGTGATGGAAAATATCTTACCGACGAAGAATAATAGAAGCAAACTCGGTGCCACAGGATGCTTGTGATGTTGAAGGAGTTTTTTTGAAAGGTATAATTATAAGCTATCAGTACTAGATTACTGAAGATAGGTGGTTGATGCTGAGATTTATTCTGATTGACATATTTGGAGTCAGGAAGGATTTTTTCCCCCAATAAGAGGCAAATGACAACTGCATCATATGGGCTTTGCCATTCTTAAGACAGATAGAATAGATAGCCAACATGTAAGAGCTATGAAGGGACCTAGAAATGAGCTCCAACTTTAGCAAAGAAAATTACATTGTGGTAAGGTCCTGTAGCCTAAGGGTCCATTCACACATCCGCATGTCGTTGCGGATCCGCAAAACACGGACACCAGCCATGTGCCGGCACTATAGAAATGTCTTATCTTGTCCGTGGCTGCAGACAAGGACATGTTTTATTTTTTTGCGGGCCGCGGTCCGCGGAACGGAAGTGCGGATGCGGACAGCCCACGGTGCGCTGTCTGCATCTTTTGCAGCCCCATTAAAAAAAGGAATGGAACCATTCATACAGATGTGTGAGTGGACCCTAATAAAGTCCAAATTCATCTGAAAAATCAGGTATTTCTCATATATCTGAAAAGAGAGTGTCCATTATACCAGCTGAATGTTCACAATAAACCATCACAAGCATGTCCAGTTTTTTCTGGAAACAATCCCATGTTTCCAGTAGCTTTCCCTGTGCAGGCTCCATCTCAGTCAGTTTTTCCTCAGCCTAGCTCCAGAAGAGTTGGGCACTACCTGCTGTGATGTTCTGCAACACTCAGGAGCACTGATTCCCCATAGCCTATAAGTCTGCGCCTGCTTATGGACTAGTGGAAGGTCCTGAGGTTGTGAGAGCTCCTTATGCTCCTGCAGGAGACATGAACACTGGCATCATTGGGGTTAGTTGGGCACTGCTGGTTTCTATGGTGGATCTCAGAGCATTTTGGTTTCTCTTAGAAACCAAAGCCATAAAGCAGCTATGAAAAGAGCCTAAATCACCAGTTATATGTCCCTCTCTTCCGCCTGCCTCACATGTTCTCTCTGCACCAAGTTTTGACCACTTTCAAGCCTCACAGTTTAAAGGGAACCTGTCATCTCCGAAACACAGCCTGAACTAGAGTAAGCGGTGTAATAGTGTAAGTGATGCTGAATCCAAATATGTAAGTTTTATCTTCATACTCACTTCCATTCAGACGCTGTGCTCCCACAGACCAGCAGTAAAATGCATTGAGAGGACTCTTCTTTGAGTCCTCTCCTTTATATGAGTGAGCACCAGAGTCAAGTGAGTGCATTTTACTGCAGGTTTGTGGGAGCACAGCGTCGGAATGGAAGCGACTATGAAGATAAAACTTACATATTTGGACTCAGCATCACTTATACTATACATCTCTTACTCTAGTTCAGGGGGTGTTTCGGAGATGACAGGTTCCCTTTAAGTGTACATTCACATGTTCAGGTTTTGATAAGGCTTAGTTCAGTTTTTAAAGCCAAAATCAAGTGTGGATCTTAAAAGCAGGTAAAAGTATAAAGAACAGGCATCATGCATACGACCGTTGTGTTGAGCCGCTTCCAAGCAGCATTCGGACCCATTCATTTCAATGGGGTCACAAAAGATGCGAACAGCACTCCCGCTATCTGCATCCGTTGCTCCGTTCCGCAGTCCTGCAAAAATAAAAAATAGAACATGTCTTATTCTTGTTCGTTTTTCGGACAAGAATTTCTATCATAGGGCGGGACGTTCTGTTCCACAAAATGCGGAAGCACACGGCTGGTGTCAGCGGACCACAAAACACAGTATGGTTGTGTGCATGAGGCCTAATGCACACCTGGTTATCAAAACCTGCATATGTGAATACACTCTGACAGTGAGTGCAGGGATTCTGAGCAATTGATAGAAAAGTATAGACGCATCTGCTAAATACAGAAAGAAGTGCAACAGAATTACATAGTATCTCTGTGTATATACTATTATTTCATGGGGGGGAAACACATGAAAATGATAGGCACGCTTTAAAGCGGTTGTTCACATTTTGGTGGCGTTTGGGAAGACCCCCTTATTGGCCAGACCTGCACAGGGAAGCTTACTTAGCTGCTCCCTGTTGCTGGGTCCCAATTCCTTCTACATACAACTCTCTTCTGTTGAAAAGTCATACATCTAAGGGTACGGCCACATGGAGCGGACGTCATCCAGTCGAGTTGCGGCCGTCCTGTGGTTATGAGCCTACACCTGCCTTTTATTTAACTAATGAAGACCGCACTGGCCGTGCGGTATTGAAGGTGCACAGGTATACAGTGTATAGTCAGACGTGTATTTGCTGTGGAACTGGCAGAAATCCAAGGCTGACCTTCAGGTCTCTACTGCGGTTGGCAGTTTGCATTGCTACACACGCACGTTTGTGACACGGTTGAGTACCGCACAAAGTTGCAGCGGCTTCCAACTAATTAGGACTCTACTATTTAGTCGGTCTGCATTGTTAATGGCCGCGGCACTATACCGTGAGGCCATTAAGGAGGCTTTGTCACCCGGATCAACACTACCGTACCAGGCATATAGCCTGGTAGGATTGATGACGGTGACAAAAATGATACCTTTCTTTCTGCTGTCGGTGGTGCAGAAAAATTAACTTAAAAAAATATGCAAGTATTCGAGCACCACGAGGTGGGATTATGCGGGTCGAGCACCGCTCCAGCGACGCCCCTGGTGCTCCATAATGACACCCCTCTGCTGTAGTTCACACTCCTGCCATCAGATTGACAGGTCAGCGCTTGATCCTCTGGTCTATCCAAAACTAAGAAATACTGTGGCACTCCATGTCTTCATGAAATTATAGGTTTATTTCATCAAATAGAGCGACGTTTCGACCTATAAAGTCTTTTTCAAGCAACCTCTGGTCTAGCTCTGAGAACCCGTGCCTGGGCATGCAATATCTTCAGCTTCATTCCCAACTTGTGAACATGCATAGTGTGTACACGCTGTCACGTCAGGTGCGCAGCTGCGGGATCTTAGCACTAGACCAGAGTCTAGCGCTGTCAATCTTAAGACAGGGGGCATAAACTATAGCTGAGGGGCGTCATGCCAGGGGCGTTGCTAGAGTGGTGCTCAAACGCATAAGCCCACCTCCTGGTGCATATTTTTAAAAGTTCAATTTGCTCCACCACTGGACCACCGACAGCAGAAAAAAGGTATAGTTTTTGTCAGCGCTGATCCGGGTGACAGAGCCACTAACAGACAGACTAGCTAATAAACTGTGTCCTAATTAGTTAATTGGAGCCCAGAACCCCTCAGCCATGTAGTACTTGACCACAGTGTGGCCGGGTTGCAACCGCACCATGTGGTCCTACCCTTAAAAACAATGGAAGGCATGTGTCAAATGGGTTTTTGGATGCTACTTAAAATCCAATATGCTCTTATAATAAGAAGAGCAGCACAGGAGGATGAAGGCAGAGTTAGCAGATGGGAGTGACCACTCTGTGGTTATGAATGGAGAGAGAGCCCAGCAGCCTGGAACCCTCGGCTCACTAGCGGTGCCCAGCACAGCTCTGACCTCCCGCTCCCTGCACCAGTATGTGTGCCCGCCGGGTGTGCACTCGGCGCCTTGCAGCCTCCTCCTCCTCCCGGTGTGTGTGAAGTTGTATCCCCCGCCCCCTGACACTGCCTCTATCCCCGTGCACTTGTTCCTCCTACTCCATACACTGTGCCTTCCTGCGCTGCTGCAGCCCCTCCTGCCGGAGCCCTCTCCCCCGAGACAAGGAGCGCAGCAGGCGGCACAAGTACCGGTCACACCAGGCTACGGCACCGCCACTGTGAGGTGATATGTGCCAAAGCCCCTGACACAAAGCGGCGCACATCTGGGAACATGCCCGGCTGGAAGAAGAATATCCCCATCTGCCTGCAAGCGGAGCCCGAGCGAGGTAAGGTGCATGCTGGGGGCGGCCAAGTCCCTGGAACTTGCATTGTGTCACTTCTGCCACCCTCAGCAATCACTGCCATGATGTGTGGAAGCAGTGTGCTCAGGTGTCTGCAGCACCTCCACAGGCTGCAACATCAGCTCCTGCAGCTCAGGTGTCCTGAAGTGTCACATACTTCATAGGTAACTAGTCCCTCCAGGAGATGTGCTCAGTGCCAACCCTTTTTGAAATTACTGGACAGTCCATAAAAATTGGCGACTTTTTTCCTGTGTCCGTGACAAAAAAATACATGTTTTTTTTAGGCTGGTGTTACTTGACTAGATTATCATTGTATATTGAGCCATAGACATGGATTACTTATAATCTTTATCATTCATTATGGTTTCCCAAATTGTCCGTAAAATATATTGGCTGGCTGTGATTTTGGTATAAGTTTTCGAGCAAAATGAAAAATTCTGGTTTGCAACCCTGGTGCCAGCTCTTCTGATGTCACTCTCAGTCTAAAGTTTCTTTTTATCTCGTTCCTGGGTGATAGGTTCTCATTTGCATTTTATATACTTGAAATCTGTGATTGTCACAACACAAAGTATATGGAACGACATTAGAACTAGAGTTGGTGTCACACAAGGTTTTTGTGGTGTTTTTCCTGGTGTTACTTAAAAAACGCTGCAGCCAGATATTAGCTGAAATTTAATAGCGAAGTATTATGTGCACTACAAGCAGCACTTTTCACTTTCTTTCGTTGTGGCCCTTTTCTTCTCGTTTGGTGTGTTTTGGGTCCCTGGCATTTTTATATCATGCAAAATGCAGCATGCTCTGGGTATGGCATTTTTTTCTGACGTTTTCCCCATATTCTTCTCTATGGGACTTGAGAGCTGCCATTAAAGGGATTTTTCCATACAGGGGAATCTTTTAAAAAAACAGGGCAGAAAGGGTTGAAATAAAAAAGAAGCATTACTCACCTCACCGATCACCCACCGCTGCCATTGTGATACTGCTTCAGTTCACTTCCTGGTCCCAGCCTGACACACCTTTGCTCAGCCAGTCACAGTGGCCAGTGATTGGCTGAGGGCCATTTCCTTTCAGTTCCTGTGTAAAGATCAGCAGGAACCGGAGAAATGTTGGAAACACAATGATGGCGGGATCAGTGAGGTAATGCTTAATTTCGATTTTTTTATTCTTTCTGGCCCTTTAAAAAAATCACCCTCCAGAAAACTCATGGATTGGTGCCACTGATGTCATCCCCAGCTGATATTAGAGGGGACATTCGAGTTCTTGATAATGATGACCTGTCCTGGGTGACATCTAAGCTCCTAACTGATTATCAGCTCTCAGCATGTAGATGGTGCTGAACCTCAGTAACCCTGTGCGACCACCACATAGTGGACGTAGCTGTGCTTCCCGCTCTGTTCTCTGTGTTTATTCCCAGGGCTGGCTGCTGAGGACAGCTGATAGCTGCGGGTGCCACGGATAGATCATCAATATCTAGAAGCCCTTTAAGCATCATGCACACGACCGTTGTTTTGAGGTTTAAGGTGTGCGTTCTGAATTTTGTGGAATGGAACAGCCGGCCATTAATAGAACAGTACTATTCTTTAGGACATGTTCTATTTTTATGTGTAACCTACATGCGGACATACAGAAACGGAATACACAAAGAGTCATTTCCGTTTTCTTGCGGACCCTTTGAAGTGAATGGTTCCCCATACGGGCCGCAAAAAAATACGGAATGGACACAAAATATGTTTGTGTGCATGAGCCCTAAGGATGAGCCACATACCGCAAGAGTGTGTGGACTGTGCTTATAGCCATCTGTTCGGATAACTGTCTGCCAGAACACGAGTCCCTAAGAGGGGTGCTCAGGGACCGAATTTTAGTCAGAATAACCTGGCTGTCCAGTGAATAAAAATGAATATAAACAAGCTCATATTGGGGTACAAAAAAAAAATTAAGCATACTCACCTCACTGATCTCCTCCTGTTCTGCCAGTGACACACTTTAGACAGTGATTGGCTAAATGGGCATTTCCTGTGTGCCAAGTTGGACAGCACAGAGTAACAGGGGAAAGGAGGAGGGATGGATGGGGGGCGAATAAAGGGGTTATCCAATTTCTCAAACAGCCGCTTCCCCCCATGTGCCGGGCCCCTCACAGGTAATATACTTAACCCGCTCCCGCTGCCACTCCTGGTCCCCGCACCGCTGCTGCTTCTCCCTGTACACAGATGAAAACATCCAATGTTGGGGGGAAGCAGCCAAGGGCAGGCAGGCACGGGGACAACCCTCCAAAGCATTGCGGGTGACATTAGGGAGGCTCGTTCCCGCCTGCCATTGGCTGCTTCCCCTCAACACCGGATGTTTTCATCCGTGTACAAGGAGTAGCAGCAGTGGCGGTTTAACTTTAAGATTTATAAGACACAGCCAGCGTTAAACAATCAAAAATGAAACAGGAAAGATGCTTCTTTAGTTGCATCAACACTTGTTTTTATGTAGTAAAAAATAAAATCAGCTTTAAAAACTGCACCTAAACTACATCATGTGAACAAGACCTGGCTGTGAAACTCGTGGAACCTCTTTAGGAGGGGCAAGTGATGTCTGCTTCTTGTATAGGAAGGCTAGCTCAGCATGTCTGCCTGACCTATAAAGGAAATGGTTTGTGTGAGAAGACACTAGACTGGATACATGGAGGCTCTTGTTCTCAATGCACGATCTTGCCATAGGCTTCCTTAAAGGGATTGTTTCATCACATGCAATCACTTACTTAAAGGAAATGTGTCACCAAAAATGTTATCTGCCAGTTAAAACCAGATAGTAACAGATCTCCTTTTTTTCTAATCTGTTTTTATTTTCTGATTTTAGATTTATTAATTCTATTTCTTGAACATGATTATGGGGGCGGCCATCTTGCCTGAGCTCTGTCAGATAACCTATTGGGGTAATATAGTCCTAAAGGGTGTATTAGACACGCAGACGATTGTCGGGAGGGTAGCGTTCCCTCCCTGCAATCGCCTGCTCGCTAGCTGAGGAGACCACCGCTATTACATGCACCAATCTCCTCCTCAGTATGAGGAGGAGAGATCGCTATGCCATCACTCGTCTCCATACTGTCTAGTGGTTTGCCAGCAGCAGATCATAGTTAGATGTTCTGCTGCCGGCAAATGATTTTTTTTGTCAAAAGATTTAGGTTGCCTGATGACCGAGCGTTTGCAAGATGATCACTAACAAGCATTCATTAGCGATCATCTGCCGAAAAATCAGCAGGTCTCAAAAAATGCGGATTGGATGCAGAAAAATACATACAATGCAACGGCACACTGACAACCAGATAAAGCACAAAATGCCATAGAGATATGAGGTATTCTGAAGCTAATGCTATGCTTGTTTAGTAAATTTGAGATTCTTGGCAAATATATTTTGTACAAAATTATCTGGGCCCATCCACCATATCGTCAAGGTGATCTCTGTAGAACACTAACACTATTTCCAACCTGTTATGTGCCAACCTTGGCTTTCGTATAATCAGGGGGTGTTGGTTTAACATGCATGCTGGGTCCCTTCTGCCTTTTGCCATTTGTAGTGCTTCAAAGGCCTCCACTAATACAGGGATGCAGGTACCAAACATGCATGCTGAGTCCACTCGGCTTTATAGTTACAGTAGTTATAATTAGCCTATGGAACAGGCGGGGCTAGTCAGGAGTGCATGACCAAATGGAGTAGCCACACCTCCAGTACAAACTTACAAAGAAAAAAGGGGAATTTCAGTCAGCACATCCCAGTGTGCAGGTGCACGTTGCTATGGCTAAATGCACAAGGAAAGGAAAATACATACAATGCAACGGCACACTGCCAACCAGATAAAGCACAAAATGCCATAGTGATATGAGGTATTCTGAAGCTAATGCTATGCTTGTTTAGTAAATTAGAGATTCTTGACAATATATTTTGTACAAAATTATCTGAGCCCGTCCACCAAATCGTCAAGGTGATATCTGTAGAACGGGAACCTAACACTATTTCCTACCTGTTATGTGCCAACCTTGGCTTCTGTATAATCAGGGAGTGTTTGGTTCCACATGCATGCTGGGTCCCTTCTGCCATTTGTAGTGCTTCAAAGGCCTCCACTAATACAGGGATGCAGGTACCAAACATGCATGCCGAGTCCACTCGGGTTTATAGTTACACTAATTAAAATCAGCCTATGGGGCAGACGGGGCTAGTCAGGAGTGCATGACCAAATGGAGTAGCCACACTGCAGAAAAAAAATAAGTTTGTGTGCATGAGCCCTTATATTAAAAATCTATTAGACTTTTTTAATGATACAGGGCTTGGGCCCCGAGAGTAATTTCCTTTGGTGGCCCTAAGGAGCCCCAGTCCGACATTGCCCTTAGATGTAATATTAGGGTGCCTTCACACGCTGAGGGTTTTATTGCAGAAATTTCAGCAAAATCACTCCCATTGACCTGAATAAGGCTTACCAAAATCCATGTGCTTGTCGTATCTGGGCCCATCCACCATATCGTCAAGGTGATCTCTGTAGAACACTAACACTATTTCCAACCTGTTATGTGCCAACCTTGGCTTTCGTATAATCAGGGGGTGTTGGTTTAACATGCATGCTGGGTCCCTTCTGCCTTTTGCCATTTGTAGTGCTTCAAAGGCCTCCACTAATACAGGGATGCAGGTACCAAACATGCATGCTGAGTCCACTCGGCTTTATAGTTACAGTAGTTATAATTAGCCTATGGAACAGGCGGGGCTAGTCAGGAGTGCATGACCAAATGGAGTAGCCACACCTCCAGTACAAACTTACAAAGAAAAAAGGGGAATTTCAGTCAGCACATCCCAGTGTGCAGGTGCACGTTGCTATGGCTAAATGCACAAGGAAAGGAAAATACATACAATGCAACGGCACACTGCCAACCAGATAAAGCACAAAATGCCATAGTGATATGAGGTATTCTGAAGCTAATGCTATGCTTGTTTAGTAAATTAGAGATTCTTGACAAATATATTTTGTACAAAATTATCTGAGCCCGTCCACCAAATCGTCAAGGTGATATCTGTAGAACGGGAACCTAACACTATTTCCTACCTGTTATGTGCCAACCTTGGCTTCTGTATAATCAGGGAGTGTTTGGTTCCACATGCATGCTGGGTCCCTTCTGCCATTTGTAGTGCTTCAAAGGCCTCCACTAATACAGGGATGCAGGTACCAAACATGCATGCCGAGTCCACTCGGGTTTATAGTTACACTAATTAAAATCAGCCTATGGGGCAGACGGGGCTAGTCAGGAGTGCATGACCAAATGGAGTAGCCACACTGCAGAAAAAAAATAAGTTTGTGTGCATGAGCCCTTATATTAAAAATCTATTAGACTTTTTTAATGATACAGGGCTTGGGCCCCGAGAGTAATTTCCTTTGGTGGCCCTAAGGAGCCCCAGTCCGACATTGCCCTTAGATGTAATATTAGGGTGCCTTCACACGCTGAGGGTTTTATTGCAGAAATTTCAGCAAAATCACTCCCATTGACCTGAATAAGGCTTACCAAAATCCATGTGCTTGTCGTATCATTTAAGTGAATGGGACTGATTTTCAGTTGCAGAAATTTGTGCTACAAAATCTGCGGCATGTGAAGGCACCCTTACATGGAAGCCAAAGCCCCGACTCCTCAATTTCCCCTAACTCCGACTCCCAATCCGACTCCGACTCCCTCATACATGGCGCATGTTTAAGTTATAACTTTAAACAAACTTTGCATAAATCATTAGAACTAGAGATGAGCGAACGTGCTCGTAACGAGCACTGTAGCGCTCGGCTCCCCTGTGCTCGCATGGGCGCAGGCATCCGCTTCCGTCGGGTCAGGAGGACGGAAGTGGATGCCTGCGCCCATTCGAGCGCAGGGGAGCCGAGCGCTACAGTGCTCGTTACGAGCACGTTCGCTCATCTCTAATTAGAACCGATAAGTCATGACAAAAAAAGTTTGTAATCTATGTTTTACTAGATAGCTTTACTCTGAACTTTCAGTATCAGGCTTCTCTGGGTGCAGCTCACTAAGGGCCTGATGTATGAAAACTGTCTAGGTCTAAGAATTTCTTTGTTGCCCATAGCAACCAATCAGCGCTCCCCTTTCATTTCTCCAGAGCACTATTTGAAATGAAAGGGGAGCTCTAATTGGTTTCTATGGGCAACAAAGAAACTTCTACACCTAGACAGTTTTCATACATAAGACCCTAGGTGTTTTACATCAGAGGAAAAGCAAACTAAAACATAAAGCAGAGAGAACATGCACTGGACAATTGGTTTATGCACAGTTTATTGAAAATTTAGATATACTAAGAAGTACTTGCCTTTAAGGAGTTTTCTCAGCAGGTTGATTCACTGGCTGACAGGCAGTTTGCATTTACTCTGTCTCCTCAGACTGTGAGTGGGTCTCCAGCAGTTATTAGCATGTATTAACTTACTCTGTGATAGCAGGAGATTGTGATCTCTAACACAATTACAGGTAAAGCCATCCTTCTCAGTCCTCGCAACACTTCTGCATTTTGCTTAACTGCAGGTAATCACTCAGAGCTCAGTCCCATCATTCCATGGGGGTGAGGTGACTCCTGCTCTCAGCCAATCAGATAAGTCTTTTTAATCTGCAGGTTACCATAGAAACCTGTGTGCAGTGAGAGACCTGCTGAACTGTCTATAGTTCATGACTCATCAATGGATTTAGAAAATGTCTTCTTTTACCTGTCCCTTTATGTTGAAAGCTAATCTTTGTAACTAGTGAGAAAACCCCTTTAATCCTGTTTTCTCCAGCAGATCTGAGATGAGTGCAGCCATTCCTTCTCAGTGCCTTTTTCCTCTGATCTGTAGTGGAGGAGCTTCACTACTGAGCATCTACATAAAGGGCAGCACACAGTCATCTCAACTGCAAACCTAGATCCTTAGTTCAGGAAAAGTCAGACATTTAGGCCACATTCACACGTCCTAAGGGCAGGAGCGCACGGCGTCATTGGTTGCTATGACGCCGTGCTCTTCCTGAGGCCGTCGCTGTACAGTGATACACTGTACACGCTCGTATAGAGTCTATCACTGTACAGTGATAGCCTCAGGAAGCGCACGCATCATAGCAACCAATGACGCCGTGTGCTCCTGCCCTCAGAAGGAGCACGGTCCGGGTTTTCACGGTCCGTACCGGACCGTGCTCCATGGTTGTGTGAATGTAGCCTTATAGGACATTTCATCATTTTCCCAAATTCTTATGAAAATATGTTCAGCACATACAGCATTGAACTAACTGTACCAATTTATTATATATTTTTGGAGTCGGTCCATTTTATTCCGACTCCACCAAAATGGACACCGACTCCGACTCCACAGCCCTGATGGAAACTGTTAATATGAATAGGTCAATAGCATTAGATGGGTGGGGGTCCAACTCTCGGTATCCCACCAATCAGCCGTTTGAAGGAGCTGCGGTGCGGGTGCCGGGCAGTGGTGGTACAGGGTAATTACAGCTGTTCGTCCCGCTCACTTGAATGGTAGAGGAAGCTGTGATTACACCGCACCGCTGCTCCTCTATTTCAGTGGTTTCTTTGTAAAATGCAGCATTGACTGGTTATTTAAAATACTGACTTCTAAACCTTCATTGTGTTGTAAATGTAAAGTTGGCATTGTATAAAAGTGCTGCTTATACCGGTCAGATGGAGGATATAAATGACCGCAATAGTAATCCCTCATACTGTGAAGGAGATTGCTGCATGGAAATACAGCGTTCTTCTTCACCGAACGAGCAGCCGACTGTCGGGAAGGAACGCTGTAACATTGTGCGGTGTAAACCCGCCTTTAGTGTTTTTTGTAGTTTTTGTTAAAATTAATTTGCAAGAAAGTTTCTATAATGGTGAAAGACACATCTCAGTGCTATGTTTATTTCATTCAATGTCTTTTATCCTAAAGCTAAGTTATAAGATGAAGTGCGTAGACAGATGCCACTCATAGAAATATCTGGGCTTGTCCTTTATACATATGACAATTC
This sequence comes from Rhinella marina, assembly GCA_900303285.1. Taxonomy (NCBI): domain Eukaryota; kingdom Metazoa; phylum Chordata; class Amphibia; order Anura; family Bufonidae; genus Rhinella; species Rhinella marina. Next base: position 119,946 of record ONZH01023974.1, on the reverse strand, counting down.
TTTGATAGGATCTCTTAAAGGGAGCTTATCATCAGGCGGTGAAAACATCATCACTCCTGGTCCTATCAATCAAAGTGGACAAGGTACGGCAGTTGTAGAGAGATCAGAGTCTCTAGGTGTAATGACCACACCCCTGTTGCTCCTAGAAGCTCGTTTCCATATATTAAACATCATTTTTCTCAGCAATGCAGGTACATATGAGCACGGGACCAACACAGATGCCTTCAGCTGCCATGTAACAGGTCAGCCAGTTTCATAGGTAGAAATCTGCTGACAGATGCCCTTTAAACCAAACACAATGCCATGTAGGACTAGCTCTGCTGATTGTAAGAAACCTTTCACTTAGCGACCCATTGCTTAATTCTGAAAAAAAAACTTTTAATGGGTATGCAAATCCATTAAAATCCTCTGCAAACTCCTCCATCTCTTTTGTGATTGACAGGGTCAGGCTCCTGCATAGTCATCTCAACTGCTCTTGCCGATCAAGAAGGAGGCACAGGGACTGGCAGAGTAAGTAGGAGGAGCAAGGGTGCACTGAGTGGCTTGGGCAGCCCTCTGTGCACTTAACTGCTCATTTGCATATGGATTAAAAGTTCCTTTTCTCCAGAATGAACCAACATTCATTCCAGTCAGCTGAGCTAGCCCTACAAAGCCCTGTGCTCTGTTTAACACTACATTTCCTGCTGACAGATTCCCTTTAACCCTTTCCCAACTCCCCCATGTAAATTTACATTTGGCGGACGGGCATTTAAGAATGGAGTGGAGCGGGCTCCATAGCCGCCAGGTGCCTACTGTTTTAAACAGCAGGCATCAGGGACTAATGTATGCGATTGACCATAACATTGATCACATACATATAACCCCTCAGATGCCATGGTCAAATGTGACCACGGCATTTGGGAGGTTAAAGAGCGTGAGCGCTGTGTACCAGTTCCTGCCGGTTATGAAGAGGCGTATCCAGCGCCAGTTCTAAATGTAAGGCAGTTTCCTAGCTGTGTTACATTTAGACCATTTTCTACACCTAAAACAGTCGTAGAAAATGATTAATGAGGCTGGCCTGCTGTCCCCTCCCCTTACCAGCCCATTCCACTCCCATAATTTTAGACCTGGCTTGAGCGGAGGAAAGTTGCAGATATCAGCGTAACTAACCATTGCACCGCCATATGCACCTGAAATACTTGTAATTTAGCCATATTTCAGATTAGTAAATGACTCCCATAGTGTATTTCTCAGACTCCAATGCTAATGCATTATCTGAAGTGTAATCTTCATGACAATAGTAGACTGTAGAATTGTGATAACAGTATGACAGCTCTATTGTCCTCTTAATAGGCCTAGATAAAGGATAAAGAATACATGGAGTGACTTAAAAAAATTATATCCAGAGAAAAAAATGACATAAGGCTATTCACATATATGTTGTAGGTTTTCCAGGTGTTGAACATTACTGAGGTCATCAGTATTAGGCCTCATGCACACATCCTTGGCCTGCCATTCTGCTGAGTGCACAAGCGCAAGGCGTCATTGGTTGCTATGATGCCGTGTACTTTGTGCCGCCGCCTCTGTGCAGTAATACACTGGTATAGATCATACGAGTGTATTACTGTACAGCAGCAGCACGAAGCGCATGGCGTCATCGCAAGCAGAATGGCAGGCCGTTTTTTCACGGACAGTGGTCCACGGATGTGTGCATGAGTCCTGAGATTTGCATGGGTCCGATCAGCTGTTTGAAAAGGCTGCAGTACCTTCCATTGTTTAGCAGCTGCACCTACGTCATGTGACCAATGAACGTGACGTCGCAAGCCTAGGAAGAGGCCTAAGTGTTTATAAAGCATAGAGCCAGAGTGCCGGAAGTCAGAACCCGCCAATCAGATATTAAAGAGATGTCCTGAGGATAGACCATCAATATTAAACAGCTGGAAACCCCCTTTAATATATGATAAAAAAATTTGAAAGCGCCCCTTTGCAGTTAGTATTGTTTAGATTTACCTTAAAAACAAAAAAACACATTAAGAATAAATGTAAAAAATAGCAGATTAGTTCAAAAGATCCAATTGTACACCAGATGTTTGCAATTATTGTAGCTGGCCTCGTCCACATTTCCATATCAGTTGCATGTCTGTGAAAAAAAGTATCCGTGTTTCATCCGTGAAGGATCCGTGATGGGTCTATGTGTCCATTTTTTGCCCTCCTCGCATGATCTGTAATTCACGGATGCTCCTCAGCTGAAAATTAATTTCCTGAGCATCTTCTATCAGTCTTCAGTGAAAAAACAGACACTACACAGATGCCATCCATGTTGTGTCCATGATTTTCACTGACCCATAGACTTTAATGGGCGTGCTTGGGCCGCATCATGATCAAAGTAATGCATGTTTCTGTGATTTTTTTTTAACTTTTAAAATTGCTAAAATGTGAACACAAATCAATGGATATGTGTTGTCAGTGAAATACAGAAATGTGGGCAAGGCCTAAGGACTCGTGCACACAACTATATATATTTTGGGGTCCGCCAAACATGGATCTGCAAAAAAACGGATGACATCCATGTGACGTCCATGTTACATCTGTTTTTTTTGCGGATCCATTGCAACAAGGCCTGTCCTTGTCCGCAAAACGGAAAAGAATAGGACATGTTCTATTTTTTTGGGGAACATGCAAAAGTAGTCATTACTGGGGTTTTTTGGTGTCCCCATTGAAATGAATGGTTCCGCATACAGGCCATAAAGAAAATGGAACGGACACGGACAAAAAATACGTTCATGTGCCTGAGCCCTAAATGTGTGGCTAAAAACGCCCATGACGGGTATTTCCTCCTGATTCATTTGCTGAATGTTTTTGGAGGAGGTTGTGAGGTTTGGTTTGTTTTGTATGCAGATAAAAAAAACCTTGAAAACTCTATGACAAAGTTGATGTGAACAGAGCTTTCTACTGTCTGCTGTGCCCTTACAGTTCAGAGATCATTTAGCACACAGCTTACACATCACTCCTTCCATGCAAATCTAGATTTTCAGAAGAAGTTTTGCTCCTCACGCTACGTTCTCACAAATTTCCACTGCAGATTTTGCTGTACATTTTTGTGAAGTTTGGGGCAATATCCTGACGCACAGAGCACGTGTGAAGGAGCATATTACAGTCCTCTACTGGAACTGTATTCTGAAACTGATGATCTTCATGAAGGCTTTCTGGGAAAGGCTTTCTTGATCACAGGATCCAGTCCCATCCTTGGCACTAAATCTATGGCTTCGCTGCCATTCACTCACGTGAAATCTAAACCCGTGTGCCAGGACCTATCCGATGATGATTATGTACCTTTCACGCAATTATCTAAATGAACCTTTCTGCTTTTCTCATGCTGCTTCCCTTTCCTCCATTTCCACCTGTGAATTAAATCTTCTGTGAATGCTAAGCATCCCTATTCTAGCTTTCCCATGATTACAAATATTCATATGCATCACCGAGTTTACCCGCTTCACATTATTTTGCATAAACCAATTCTCTTAGATGTTTAAAACTGTGACTTGTGATCAGTTTCAAAAAGGGAAATGAGTTAACTTTTTGCATCTTAAAGAGAATGTTTCAAAGCTCCTTGAGGCCGCTGGCACACGTTGCGGAATGCTTTCGGTTTTGCGCGAACCCCTGCAGCGTATTATAGTAACAGCAAAGCGTATGAGATCACACAAATCTCACTTTGCTGATTTTTTTCAATGCGGAAATTGAACTGTCAAATATGTATGTAGTTTTAGCTGCAGATTTAACCCTTTTCAATGTAAGAGTGAGATCTCCGTGGTGCAGAAACGCACATAAATCCTCACAGAATCTTCTCAGGGCGGATCTTATTTGCGTTCACCCACACCTGTGTACAGGTGGCCTAAGGGGCCGTTCAGACGTCCGTGGTGTTGCGGATGCCGAACAGTGTGTGTTCTGCAGTTTGCGGAACACACATGGCCGGCACCCCATACAAAATGCCTCTTCTTGTCCGCAAGAATAGGACATGTTCTATATTTTTTCGCTGAGCCACGGTGAGCTCAGCGCGATCAAATACCAGCAATTGAAATGAATGGGCCCACATCTATTCCACAAAATTGCGGAATAGATGCGGCCCCATTCACATGGTCATGTGAATGGGCCCTAAGGGTACAGCCACACAGAGTGCCCATGATCCGGTTGGGTTGCGGCCGTTGGCAAGAACCGCACGATCAATTAGCCTGCAGCTTCCTTTTATTTAACTAAGGGGCTTCATTGTTAAAGGGATTATGTAACACTAACAAATGTCCCCCATATGCTTGGGCCCCTTATACTAATTGTACTTACCTGGCTCCCCGCTACCTGCGGGGGCAGCCAATGGCAGACGGTGACAGGAATGAGCCTCCCTATTGTCACCTGCGATGCTAGGGAGGCTTGTCCCTGTCACCACCTGCCATTGGCTGTCCCGCGTCCAGTGTCTGTGCAGATATAGCTAGCGGAGTCTCAGATCTGCCCATGCCTAAAATACATTCAGAGACCAGTCAGTGCCTGTGCAGGAGGGACGCTGCCAGGGTTGCCATTGTGTGGGTAAATCATGGTTCAGCAGCTATGGTTGTACTTTGATTACACATCCAATACATAGGCAGCAGGGGGTGAAGACCTGGGGTATGGAATTGAGGGGATTTAAACAAATTAGAAAGTGGCCAACCCCTTTTATTGAAGTATTTTATAGAGTTGTTAAGTGTAAGAATAATTTTTTTTGTATACTAATATAATTCCCCACAAAGTAAGGCCTCATTCAGACCAGTGTCTTGTACCAATATTTAAAGGGGTGTTTTCCAGTCTGTAGGTTCACATGACTGGCAGCTGAGCTGCGGTACCCTGGCACAGCCACCACGTAGTGGACAGTGCCTTCTGCTTCCAGCTCTGTCCACTGTTTTGTTTCTGGTGCTGGCGGCTCCTGAAAACAGCGGATTGGGGGAGCGCCAGGTGTCGGACCACCATAATCTGACATTGATGTCCTATCCTGAGGATATCTACAGGATGGAAACCCCTTTTAACTCGATGTAACATGATCTGTAGTGCTGTAAGTTTGGTTCAGTGGATCTGGACATTACATTGTCCATATTGTGAGGGCATTCCCTCTGTGAAGATGACTGGTTTGTTTTAGTAAAGGCTTACATTCTCCATACATTTCATAGAACTCAGCATTACAGCGCTGGAAATGTATGAATAATTGAAAACTAATATTCTCCATGTCAGTGGACAGGTCCCTACCCACTCTGCCATTGCCCACACTAGATTGCTGGAACACAGCCGATGGTTTGGTGAAATGTATTTGCAGAAAGCGCTTTCAGGACAGTATTACAGATTCTCAGCTGTTTGCCTGGAAAGTTTTGGAAAGATTTTCCTCATCCTCTCAATTAAAACAATGAATGTTTCCAGTACCAGGCAGCAAGCAAGTATCTTGAAAAATGGCGAGGAATAGAAAAAGGATATGACATTTTGCTATACAATCCCTTTAGACCTGAAGTTTCGTCCATGAGCTACCAAGATTGCACCCTAAGCACACAGACCCATTAAAAAGTGCAACTATTGGTCTGTGTTGAAAAACTCTCAGCATGCACCATTCTTGTCCATTTTCTGTCCAAAAAAAAAAAATAGATGCACCCAAACGCCATACAGACTTCTGCATCTGTTTTTTCACTACAGTAAGGGCTTATTCACATGACCGTAGGCCGTCTATGCTTGTGCTGCAGACCACAATTTGCAGCCCGAAATGCGCAAAATGTGAATGCCGTATTGCGGCCCGGATCCATTGGCGTAAATGGGTTCTCAATCCGCAGTATACAGCAAAAGATAGGTCATGTCCTATTTCTTTTGTGGTGCAGAGACACGGATTCAAAAGACCCCAGAATCGCTTCATAGTGCTTCCATGGGCTTCTGATCCGTGCCTCCGTTCCACGTCATATCTTGCAGATTGCGGACTCGTTCAGTGTAGTAACAAGCCCCCTCTTTTACAAGGTGGACAGTGCCAGAGCTTCCACTGAACATCTGATTGGCAGGGGTGTCATAGGCCATCATTTAGTAAAGGCCGGGTAACCTTTTTTGAAAAAAATGGAGGCGTGAATAGCTCCAGTGGCATCTGTGGGTCAGAGTGCTGTCTGTTTTTAAAAAACGGAGGGCACATGAAAGAGAAAAATCTGAGAAAAAAGCTAGCTTCCCCTCCCTCCTTGTGATGATAGTGATGTAGTTGATGTAGTGTTCATTAGAAAGCAGCTTGGGAGAGCAGAAAAAAAAAAAGTTCTAATGAGCAAAAAGAACTGTATCATCCGAAAATGTACAGAGATACCTGAGGGTGAGCCACATGTTAATATAGAAGACATGGGGGAACAATATTTATCCATTCCCGAGAACTGGGAGTAACAATCTGAATGTGATCCACATGCTGATCCAATGCTGATTTCTCTATTACTGATTTATACCAGATAGAATAAAATGATGATCCATCTGTCGAAAAAGCTCGATATTGTATCTCAGAGGAACAATCAGATGTTGCATGCAGCTGTAATATCATAAATTAATGTGCATTTCCGAATACCACATCTGCAGGAAGTGTGCCACAGCAGATCATGCTATTTGCCAAGCGGTCTTTGTATTAGCTGTACATACAGATGTGTGGATGACCTGATAGTGAAGTTAGAATATTGTGTATTCAGTGTCTTTGCTGTAATGCAGTATGTTGCATATTATAGTGTAGCTACTTACGGTATATGCAACATACTGCTCTAGAGCAATGACACTAATGGGGTCATTTATCAAAGTAGAACTGGCTTAGTTGCCCATAGCAACCAATCAGATTCCTACTTTCACTTTTGACAGCTTCTTTGGAAAATGAAAGGTGGAATCTGATTGGTTGCAGTGGGCAGCTAAGCCTGTTATACTTTACACCAGTTTGATAAATGACCCCATAAATCTACACTTGATCTAGATGAGGCCCCTTTCACACGGGCGAGATTTCCACGCAGGTGCGAACACACTGCACCCGCACTGAATCCTGACCCATTCATTTCAATAGGGCTTTTCACATGAGCGATGTTTTTCACGCATCAGTTCGCCGTTGCGTGAAAATCGCAGCATGTTCTATGTTCTGCGATTTTCACGCAGCCCTGGCCCCATTGAAGTGAATGGGGCTGCGTGATTCACTGATGGTTGCTAAGAGATGTTGTTTGTAAACCTTCAGTTTTTTATCACGCGCGTGAAAAACGCATCAAAACACTTCACACCCACGCAGAAAAAACTGAACGAACGTACGCAATCGGATTGGTGCGGATGCGTGCGGATTTTCCGGAACGCATCCGGACTGAATCCGTGACGATCGTGTGAAAGAGGCCTAAGGGTAGGTTGAAAAATGGCTATTTCTTTTGGGCCCATAGAAGTGAATGGGAGCAGTGGCCGGACTTCTATGGGGAGAGCGTTTGTTCTCCGGACCGGAGTTCTCCAGCCACCACTTTGGGCTGCTCTGTTCTCTTACTATGGTGGATTTGGTGATCTCTGTAATGGGGACACCCCTTTGCTTGGTTTTCCGTCCTTTGAGGGATATTGGCTTTCACTGTGTTGAAGACCCATAACTGGGGTTCCACAGTTATTTTGCATATTACCATTCTCATTATAGGTGCTATCAGTTGAGACATCCACTTCTATGGGGCTGAGCTGTTCCTAGGCCGCATGACTGATGAACGTGTTGTCAATCGGCCTAGAAAAAGCTGAGAGAAGGCTGCAACTCTACAGCAAGTGCATTGCCTTCTCAAACAGCTGACTGGTGGGGGTCCCAGGTGTCAGACCCCCACCGATCAGACACCGATGATCTACCTAGAGGATAGCTCATCGGTAAAAAAAAATCTCAGAAAACCCCTTTATTGCTGCACTTGGTTTCTGTGGGCAGGATTACTATTAGGGATGAGCGAATCGACTTTGGATGGTACATCCGAAGTCGATTCACTAAAAGCTTTGTTCTAATACTGTATGGAGATCCTGCTCCGTACAGTATTAGAATGTATTGGCTCAGATGAGCCAAAGTTATTACTTTGCGAAGTCATGCGAGACTTCATGTAATAACTTTGGGAATTATTATTACTGTAAAGAAAACAAGTTATTACACAAAGTCTCACGCGACTATGCGAAGTAATAACTTCTGCTCATCTGAGCCAATACATTCTAATACTGTATGGAGTGGGATCTCCGTAAACAATTGAAATTAAGTTTTTGGCGAATGGACTTTGGATATACCATCCAAAGTTGATTTGCTCATCCCTAATTACTATGTAAAGAACGATGGTTCCTATGATTCCTCTCCTTTCTGATAGATGTTTGGGGGGGGGGCTGTTCGGTCTGTAATTTCCATCAGTGATTTTAAGCCAAAACAGATCTTTCAGATCTTTCCTTTGCAGATCTTTCCCTAAGGGCTCATTCAGATGACCACGCTGTGTTTTACGGTCCGCAAATTGCCTCAATTTGTGGAACGGAACGGGCCACACCCATTATAGAAATGCCTATTGTTGTCTGCAAAACGGACAAGAATAGAACATGATGTATCTTTTTTGCGGGTCCCTGGAACGGAGCAATAAATATGTACAACCCATGGTGTGCTGTCCGCATCTTTTGCGGCCCTGTTGAAATGAATGGGTCCACACCCATTCAGATACGGAGCCATTCATATGGTCTTGTGAATGAGCCCTTATACTTATCTCTGTGTAGGCTCCAATCCTGACATGTGAGGTTTTACAGAGGCATTATTTTTATATTTTGCCTTTTTTTTAAGATTATTTTGTAAATTACATTACAGACATCGTTTTGCTTAGTCTTTAAGAAAAAAATGAAATGAAGACGAATACATTGTAAATGAGAATCAAGCCGCAGTTGCAAAGATCTAAATTGATATTCACTGAATCAAAAAGATTTCAAACCAGATGTCACTTTGATTAAGGCAATGCATGACTTAAAGGTCTAGAGACTCCTCGGGCTTCTTGTGTACTTCTGTATCTCATCTGCTGTGCTATTTGCCTGATTTGCAGAAAGTGTTTGTACTATAATAGCTCCTACCAATCTGTAATAAATGTTTTTAATTCTGTTATGGTGTTCGGCACACTTTTATATGGTTTTCTTAAGTGTATTTAATGTTTACACCAAGTCCTTAATATATTCAATTTTACTAACATAATTCTGTAAAAAAAAAAGGTGGTGACAAACAGCTTGTCCTGTAAGGTTCTGCTATAGTTAAACTAGATCTGTCTGCATGTTAAAACAAAATGACACAAATGTGTTATGAAGAGAGCGTCACCATATAATAAAATTATCACATTTTATATCTCATGTGGCAAATAGCATACAAAATAAAAAGCCAAACTCCACCTAAAAATAAAGGGCAATCAAAAAATCATGTGTACTCCAAAATGGCACCAATGAAAACTACAGCTCGTCCTGCAAAAAGCAGGAAGCTCTCACACGGTTTTATCAAAGATAAATAAAAATGTTATGGTTCTTTGAATGCAGCGGCGCAAAAAAAAAAAAAAACTATTTTCAAGTTTTTATTATGCATCAGTATAATGCTTAACCCTTTCAAGACTAAGCCATTTTTAACCTTCGTGACCAGGCTTAATTTTGCAAATCAGACATGTGTCACTTTATGTGTTAATAACTTTGGAATGCTTTTATTTATCAAAGCAATTCTGAGATTGTTTTCTTGTGACATCTCATAGTTGATGTTAGGGGTAAATTTGGGTCGATAAGTTTTACCTTTATATTATAAAAATTCCCAAATTTACAGAAAATTTGGAAAAAAATGTAATTTTCTAAATTTTAATTTCTACGCCTTACAGGCAGATAGTGATATCTCATTAAATAGTTTTTACTTAAAGGGAACCTGTCATCAACTTTATGCTGACTGTACTGAGGGCAGCATAAAATAGTGACAGAAATGCTGATTTCAGCGGTGTGTCTCTCTTGAGCTAAAAGTCAGTGGTTGCTGAGAACCAACATCACAAACATTGCATCCCAGGCCTTGAAAAGAGTCAAATCTACCTGAGAAGAGTCATGGTTATTCCTAATCTCCTGCTCTCCTGCCTATCTGCTGATGATTGGCAGTTCTCTCCTAGAGAGAAAGGGAGAAAACTAGGTACAAGCCTGTCAGTCATTTACTTAATTCCCTATATGTCTACTTTATGTTGGCGTCATTTTGAAATTGCATTTTATTTTTTACTAGCGACGTAGAAGGCTTAGAATTTAAGAAGCAATTTTTTCAAATTTTCTATCAAATTTTCAAAACAGATTTTTTCAAGGACCAATTCAGTTCTGAAGTCACTTTGAGGTCCTTACATAATAGAACCACCCATAAATGACCCAATTTTAGAACTACACCCCTCAAATTACTCAAAACTGGTTATACATACTATGTTAACCTTTAGGTGTTCCACAAGAATTATAGGAAAATGGGGGTGAAATTTACAATTTTCAGTTTTTGTACAGATTTTTAATTTTAATCCAATTTTTCCTATAACATAGCAAGGGTTAGCAGCAAATCGAATCTCAATTTTTATTACCCTGATCCTGCAGTTTCCAAAAACACCCCATTTATGTTCGTAAACAGCTTTCTGGGCACACGGCAGTTCTCAGAAGGAAAGGAGCAACATATGGTTTTTGGAGGGCAGATTTTGCTGGAATGACTTTTGGGTACAGTGTCATATTTAAAGGCACACTAAGGCACCCCTACAGTAGAAACCCCCCAAAAGTGACTCCATTTTGGAAACTACACCCCTCAAAGAATTTAGTGAGGTGTGTAATGACCACTTTTACCTCAGAGGCGTTTCATAATATTTAGAAACACTTGGCTGTGAAAATGAATATTTTTATTTTTTACAAGAAAAAGTTGCTTAAGCCCACATTTTTTACTTTAACAAGGGATAACAGGAGAAAATGCACCCCATAATGTGTTACCCATTTTCTCCTAAATACAGCAACACCCCATATGTGGTTGTAAACTGCTGTATGAGCAGACGGCAGAATTCAAAAGGAAAGGAGCAACATCTGTATTTTCTAACGTGGAGTTTGCTGAAATAGATTTTAACAGCCATAACGTTTTTATTTCTTTGTTGACTGAGCTATGTGGGGGCTCATTTTTTTGCGGGATGGGCTGTAATTTTTAATGGTACCATTTTTGGGTACATATGACTTTTTGATTGCTTTTAATTTAATTTTTTATGAGGTGAAATGAGCTAATATTGAAATTCTGACAGTATTTTTTTATTTTTATTTTTATGGGGTTCTCCATGTGGTGTATTTGATAAGATAATTTTATTCAGTGGATTTATACGGTTATGGCGATACCAAATTTGTATTGTTTTTTTTCCTGTTGTACCACTTTTATATCATAAAATCACTTTTTGTTAAACTTTTTTTTTTTTTTGCATCACCAAAATCTAAGACCCATTACTTTTTTATTTTTCTGTCAACATAGTTGTATGAGGGCTAATTTTTGGGGGGATGGGCTGTAGTTTTTATTGGTATCATTTTTGGGATGCATATGACTTTTTCATCACTTTTATTCATTTTTTTTAGTAGGTAAGGCAAAAATAAAAAATAAAACAGCAATTCCCCCATTTTTTTTTTTTTATTATTTTTTTGTAAAACTATCACCATGCGGGATTATTTTATATTTTATAGATCAGGTCACGGACACGGCGATACCAATTATGTGTAAAAGAGCGGATAGGGGAAAAGTCAATTCATTTTATTTTTAATTTGCATTTTTATTTATTTATTTTTTTACATTGATTTTTATTTTTTATTTTTGCACTTTTTTTTTTTCTTCATCAAGTCCCAATTGGATCTTGAAGATCCAGTGGGGTTGATACCAGTTCTATACTTTGCAATGCTCTTGCATTGCAAAGTATAATATCATCAGTATAACACTGATAGATGGCAACACTGGACGCCTTTGCAAGGCGTCCAGTTGCCATGGCAACCATCGGGTCACTGCCATCGGAGCGCAGCAGCCCAATGGTTAACTCTGTTAACCTCTTGGATGCTGCTGACTGCGGCATCTAAGAGGTTACAGCAGAGTGTCAGCTTACAGCTGACACTTGCTGGTGATGGCGGCGGTTCAGAAACAGAGCTGCCGCCATCACATACACAAGGGGGACCTCACAAGGGGCTCACCTGAGGGATGTAGACACCAATGGGGGCAGAGGCAGGCGGACATAGATGCCGGCACAAGAAGCGCATCGCCGGCAAAGACAGGTTGGAGGCAGGCCGCACAGGGGGGCGGTGGGGGCTGGCAGCGGGCAGTCGGGCATGGCGCAGGAGCGCTCAGATTGTTGCAGGGGGCACAGAGTGGAGGCACAGATGGGGCCCACAGATCAGAGGAACGGAGCACACATTTCCTGATTTCATGCTGTCATCTGCAGTGTGCGATCACAGCATGAAACCGGGACTTGTACACTGCCGCGATCCGATTGGTTAGTCGGCACAGACTAACCAATTGGATCGATCACCGGCAAGGGACCACTCTGATTGGTCCCTTGCCGGTATTACTGGACTGTACACTGTCCCTGACAGTGCCAGTGCAGGGGCAGAAGCTTTAATCCAAGCGCTTTGCAGCGTTTGGATTAAAGAGCTGCCATCACGTTTATATACGTGCTATCTGCACGGGGCATGTGTAGATAGCACGTATATAGCCGTATGGCTGACGTGAAGGGGTTAATATTATTATGCATGTTTATGGTTATGTTTATGAAAAAGCAAAAAAAAATATATATATACTGTTCGTGGTTGTACTGGGAGGGTTGCCATATCGACCAGTCGAGCCCTGCTGGTCAAGCTGTCAGTGAGGCTGGAAGTTGAGCCAATGAGGTTCCCGGTTCTGCATCTTTATACCAAAGCTATGCGGGGGATTTAAGACTGCTATTCAATGACCTGGCTCTATACCTGAACTTAAGGCTAGGGCTACACGACGACATTTGTCGTGCGACAATAAGTTGCACAACTACACTGCTATATGTGTGCAACATTTTGTCACACCAATGTCGCGTGACAATTTTTCTAATGTAAGTCTATGGTGTCCCAGTGCGACATGCTGCGACTGCAACGCGACAGTTGCAGAAAAACCCATCTTGGATGGAGTTTTTACAACTGTCATGTCGCTTTCGCAGCATGTCGTAGTGCAACACCATAGACTTACATTATAAAAATTGTTGCGCGACAAATGCCATTGTGTAGCCCTAGCCTAAGACCTTCTCATTAACCCTCTGTGTATTGACCTTGGCTTGTTTTCTGGATTAATCCCTAATCAGCTGAATTGGCTTCTACTGATTCTACTGTAGTCTGACTGTGTCTAGCTTCTGGATTAACCCCTCGTGAGCTGTTTTGTCTCTATCTGTCTCTTCTACTGATTCTACTGTAGTCTGACTGTGTCTAGCTTCTGGATTAACCCTTCGTCAGCTGTTTTGTCTTTGTCTCTCCTGATTGACACACTTGTCTGCAACTCAGCACACACTGGTCATTCTGGTAGGTCTGCTTTTAGTGAGCTCACACTAGTTTTCTTCTACTTTATTCCTTAAAAAGGACCTGTCACCTCTCCTGACATGTCTGTTTTAATAGCTTCACACATTCCCCATGTAATAACAATTCTGGAGCATCTATTCTTATGACTCTATGTTGTGTCATTCCTCTATTATTTCTACTAGAAGTTATAAATGAATTGCTAGCAGGCTGCAGTAAGGGTACAGAGGGGTGGTAACCAGTTGGTGGTGTGTCCCTGCACAGTTTGACAATGGTAGCACTGATTGGATAGAGTTAGTCTGTGTAGGTACATCCCAACTGGTTACCTCCCCTCTGTACCCTTACTGCAGATTGCTAACAATTCATTCAGTAGATATAATAGAGGAATATCACAACGTGGAGACATAAGAATAGATGTTCCAGAATTGTTATTAAATGGGGAATGCATGAAGCTATTAGAACAGACATGTCAGGAGTGGTGAAAGGTCCTCTTTAAACATAACTTGGATCCCTTGCTTCCAAGTCCATTTCTCCTTGCAGCATGCTCTGGTAAAGAAGAGGCAGCGTTATCTTCATACCAACCGGAGTGGTTAACCCTTTCAGTACCGGAGGTTTTTTCGGTCATGCATTTTCGTTTTGCGCTCCCTGCCTTCAAACAGCCATAACTCTTTTATTTTTCTGTTCACATAGCTGTATGAGGGCTTGTTTTTTGCGGGACAAGTTGTACTTCCAAACGCCACCATTTAATATGCATACAGTTGTGTGGGAAGCAGAGAAAAATTCCAAACCGGTGAAATGCAAAAAAAACGCATTGCTACAGTTCTACGGGTTCTTATACAGCGTTCGATGCATTAAAACTGACCCGTTATTTTCATTCTACTGTCAGTACGATCCGGCAATACTAATATGTATATTTTTTCCTGCGTTTTATAGTGAAAAAAAATTAGAAAGTTGCCCTTTTTTTTTTTTTTTTTTTTTTCCTTGTCATATCTTGACCCCTATAACTTTTTGGTACTTATGTGTACAGAGCTGTATGGGGGCTCATTTTTTGCGGGACAATCTGAAGATTTATTAATACGCATTCTGGGGTGTGTAGACTTTTTGATCACTTTTTATTTAATTTTTTTTAGAAAAAAAAAAGCGACAAAAAACGGCAAATCGCCATTTGGACGCTTTTTTTTCCGCCACACAATTCGCCGTATTGGATTTTTTTTTTTATATTTTAAAAGTACGGGCGTTTTCGGTCACGGTGATACCCATGATGTCTATATTTAGTGTTATTTAGGTATTTATTTTTTACTTATACGGAAAGGGGGGTGATTTGAACTTTATATCTTTTTTATTTTTTATATATTTTTAACATTTTTTTTTTTATTTTTTTTTTACTATTTGAAGTCTCAAAATATGAGCTTATATATTGTGGCTTTTAATTTTCTTTATGAGCAATTATGGATTTACTAGAGGCAGTTAAATCCATATTGCTCATTCTTATCCTGCCTGCCATCTAGTCCAGAATAAGAATTGCCTTGAAACTGTAATCCTCACCAGCGAGGATTCAGTTTTCATATGTGTACAGACACCCGATGGCCAACGGGTGTCTGTAACACCACCGGAAGCGAACGCGGGTTTAGACGCAACTAGATCGTGATCACGCATCTAGTCACCACGGAAGACGCCGCGATACAGTAGTAGCGGCAAGTCTCTGCTGTAGAAACAGCAGAGACTTGCCGGCCATGACGCCCGCCGCACCCGCGAGCGGGCGCCATGTGCCCGCATCGTACCAGCGCCGTACATGTACGGCGCCGGTACTGTAAGGGTTAAGGAGGACTGGTAGCAGTTTCTGATCAGAGAGGCTGATGGTTTTTCCTATATTGTGGAAGCACAGCCACCACTGATGGATTGCAGGGTGGTCTGTAACCATGGAAATGAGCAGTGTATAATGTGATGGAAAAATGAATCCAACCAGCAAAGGAGGCAATATGGACAATCACAATAAATAGTAAGTGCCTTGTATTAACTTTCTCTACATGATAAATGGCACTTACTGAAGTGAGACAACCCCTTTAAGTGCTGAACTAGGCTGTGTCAGGTGCTAAAGCTCAAATGTGTTTCCACAGGAATAAGCATTGATGGCTTATCCTTCCCCACTGATCATCTGAAGACCATCAGTGTTTTACTTCTGGAAAAGTCCATTAAAGATTGGACTTACAAACAGTGTTGTGCTGTGTATTTTGTGGCATTTAAGGTGGTGTTTGTGCACAACTTTTAATTTGCAAATACTGCAGGTGTGATTCCAGCCCTATCACAATTACATTTTAGCACCTTTAAAACGATAAAAAGGTCCAATTTTTCAGTCATTTTAATGGATTTTAACAGGTTCATTTGGTGTCGTTTTTCCTCTTTGGTAATTTGGACATGTTTTTTTTCCAGGCATTTTAGAAACATGCCAGAAACAACAACTGTACCTAGAACATGCTATATTTTGGTGAAAATGCTATTGTCCTCCAAAATACTACAGTAAGCCACCACAATTCTAAATGTTCTGAATAGGGTTGTTTTGGTATAAAGCACATGGATTTCTGCAAGTCCCATTTAGATTAATATAACTGATTTTCAGAAAGGGGTAAAATACATTGATGAGTAGGAGGTGTTTTTGGAACTGATGCTGCCAAAAACAAGCATTCTGATCTCCCAGTAATCTTTCAGTTCTGTTTTTTTTGCGGTGTGAACATAGTCTTATGCTGGCCACTGTTTAGTAGCAATTTAACCCACAATGATTGAGTGACATTATCCATATTCAGAATACTTGAAGATTGATTCAGTGCCCCTTTTGAAATGCTCTTCAAAATCTAATTTTAGAAAGTAAGTACTAGGGATTAAGTAGTTTTATTTAACCTTAATGTTGACGTACACGTAGCTGGGACCCAAGAGCCTGACATCAGAGGAGGGTCTAATATCTGTAGAACTGAATGCAGAATATCTAGAAATATATGAGTGCAAACATGGAACGAGATCACTTGATAATATTTTACGTCTATGGGCTTTGGGAAATGAGACTTTTCTTTATCTGCAGAATGCATTTTTGGTTCCACATATAAGCACCTATACACAGTGTTATACATGAATCACAAATTGTAATTAGGATTTATCACCATGTAGCATGTAGTGTATAAACTCCTCTTATATGAAGAGCTCTGGCTATTGATCTGTGTTTTATAATCTGCATGTCGCTTTAAGGCACCATTGTACTGCACCATATTACAGGGTATAGCTAGAAGCAATGCTGCATATGTATGTCAGTATTAGTAGGACTTTATATTCTAACAAACATATGCTGACACTGCATACACAGAGTTAGTGATAAACATGGCAGCATTCTTCTGCCCACACTTTATCTAGTTCTGCAGCTCAAAATATAATAGCATCATTCCTAATACCTAAAGGCCATCTGTCAGCAGATTTGTACCTATGAAACTGGCTGACCTGTTACATGGGCACTTGGCATCTGTGTTGGTCTCATGTTCATATATACCCTGCATTACTGTGAAAAATTATGTTTTAATATATAGAAATGAGCCTCTAGGAGCAACAGGGGCGTTGTCATTACTACTAGAGGCTCTGCTCTCTCTGTAACTGCTGCACCTTCTGCACTTTGATTGACAGGGCCAGGCAATGAAAACATCCTCACACCTGGCCCTGTCAATCAAAGTGCGGAGAGTGCAGCAGTTACAGAGAGAGCAGAGCCTCTAGGTGTAAGAGCAACACCTCCATTGCTCCTAGAGGTTAATTTGCATATAGTAAAACATTTTTTCTCAGCAATGCGGGCACATATGAACATGGGACGAACACAGATATCTTCAGCTGCCAAACGCACATGCAACACCTCAGCCAGTTTCATAGGTACAGATCTGCCGACAGATGCCCTTTAAAATGGTTTCTACATTTTACTTAAAATCAGTGAAAGAGAGAAAGTACTTACCCTTCCATTGCACCGCCGATTCTGCATCGGCTGTGATCACATGATCACACTGCAGCTCAACTGGCTGCAGACAAGAAATCTAAACACAGTTTAGTATTAAATGGAACCTGTCACATTTCCTGACATGTCTGATTTATTAAAGGGGTTGGCCTGTTTCAGAAGGAAACTGAACATATGTGATCCACCTGCAATAAAGAATATATTACTTGCCTGACAGATCCTGTGCTGCTGCTTCAGTTCTATCAGGACTGTTTAACCGGCTGCAGCAGTGGCATAATGTTGGCAAGAAGTGCATGCTGCAGCCAGTCACCTGCCTCAGCACTGCACCGAAGAGGCCAGTAGTTGACTGCAGTGGTCACATGCAGATGTCACATCACCACTGCAGTTAGATGAACAGAGCCATACCGGGGTGATGGCGCAGGATCTGTTGGGTAAGTAATAGTTACCTCCAAAGTCACTTCATTCAAAACTAATACTGTATGGAGATATGCCTCTTACAGTATTAAAATGTATTGGCTGTGATGAGCCAAAGTCAGTTATTCGTGAAGTCGTGTGAGACTTCATTGAATAACTTTGGTAGATGATTTTTAAAGTGGGAAACCAGTTTAAAACTTGGAACCAAAGCCGAGTTCAGTTTAAAGTTTTAAAGTGGTTTTCCACTTTAAAAATCAACTACCAAAGTTATTCAAGTTATAATGTCTATAATAAAATATTAAAATATAATCTTACTCCCTCAGAGGTTATTAAATTAAATTTGAGTAATAAATCCCACATACTTAAAGGGGTTGTCCGGGCTTTTAATATTGATGACCTATTCTCAGGATAGGTCTTCAATATCAGATCCGCGGGGGTCCGACACCCAAGCCGATCGTCTGTATGAGGAGACGGTGCGTGCAGTGCTCACGTGCCATCTCTTTTCCTGTTCTCTGCCGCTTTGCCATAGACATAGCAGCAGCAGGAAGAATGATGGGAGACGGCACGTACGTCTCCTCAAACTTATGATTGGCGGGAGTGCCGGGCTTCTGAACCCCACCGATCTGATATTGATAACCTATCCTGAGGAAAGGTCATCAGTATTAAAAGCCCGGACAACCCCTTTAAAACTTTCCACATAATACATATGGCATATGAGGGAAACATTTTGAAATCTCTAAGTGGGCCTCTTGCCGGATTGCTGCATTACCATGCTGCACTGTATAATTCATTTTTAAAAGGAATCTGTCACCAGAAACTTCCCTACCCATCTTTTCCCATAGACACATATGGTTCACCTGATAAAATTCAGTTTTTCTTTTGTTGATCTGAGGCTCTGTTCCCGAGTTGTCAATCAAATAAATGGTGGCACCCTCTTTGCATCAAAGGCCTAATTTAACTATCAAGAAGAAGTATAATAATTCAGATCAACAAAAGAAAAACTGTTTCAGTCAGGTGAACTACAGCTATGTGTCTATGCAGTTGGATAGGGCGGATGCTGGGGTATTCCTTTAAAGATGTATGGCATAAGATATACCTCCTGATGCATTCAGGATATGACAGATGGTGGATCCCACCTCTGCATTCCCCTGATCCAGCCTGCAAGATGTAGATTGGATTTGTTTGTGTGCCTTATCCCTAAGCCTGTGGTGCCTTTCAAGTCTTTCAGACTCCCGCTGTAGGATAACCAGTCGCTGGGCTCAGGACCTGTGCGTCTAACATCATGTGATCTTCATAATATGGTGTTGTACAAGCAGTGAGTTCATCTTAGGACCGTGAGAGTATGTGCTTTTACTGTGACCATTTTTATAGGATGGATTCGGACAATTCTCATTTCATCACACGCATCAATACACAATTTCATCACAATGTAGTCATCAGTAACCACTGCTTTAGGCATTTTAGGCTCACTCTGCAATATTTCTGTCTCCCTGTTTGCATTGTCATATTCATATTTTGCTACCTTGTTATTAAATTCCCTGAAATGCGCTGGGACGGCGGTGAAATTAATGTGGATACTGGTATGAATTTATTGGTATTCCCATCTATTGTATTGAGCCTTGTGATATTGCACATCTATCTCTATAATCATGGGGCGTACCATTTGCTTATTCAGCTCCCCCCTCCCCGCACACACATTTTCCTAAACCAGGTGGATCAGAATGTACTAGGGCATCTATAAGTAAGGCTGGTGGTTGGGGTTGTTTTTTCAAAGCGGATGCCCTGGTTAGGTAGGGTTTTTAGAATGTAATGGAGAAAGGAACTAGGTTGTTTGTTTACGCACATCATTTACTATACAGTACATTTTTATAGCAGATGTAATAAAAGCTAAGTTTAAACTGTCTATATTTATTTGGCATACTGGTGATTTTTATTTTTATATTGGCATAATAAATATCGCCAGCTCCGGTACTTGGGTTTCCAAGACCTTACAAAATTATATTTGTGAATTCTCCTGGTCATGGTCACAGCAGGTTCTCCACTCCTTCTAGTCACTTATGCAGGGCAGACAGAATTTTGGCACTCAGGGAAGAGAGCTCACTTCTCCTCGTGCACTGTGCGCCCCTGGTGTGCAAAGTCTTTTTTTCACATTTAAATGTACTGTGTTGTAGGAAAGTGAGATGCTGCTTTGACTTTTGTGACTTGGAGACCTAAAAGGTTTTTACAAAGATAAAAATGTATCCATCTCCCAGGGACTGCCAGAAATAGACATGTACCGTTCTCTTTTATCTCCGACAGTCCCATAGAGAATGAATAGAGCAGCAGCATGCCTGCTCGACTACTGTTCTGTTCATTCAGGGGAAATCAGGACTCCCTATTTTGCGATAACTGGGAGTCCCAGTGGTTGGAACTCCACCGATTGGATGCCCTGTACCAAGCCCTTAACATGATGGGGAGACCGAGATACTGGCCCTATTATGTCAGACAGTGAAGGCAGGGGTAGCCTGAAGCACAGACTTGTTTCAAAGATTTCCTACAGTGACAATCCCTGCATGGTGTTTTATAGCGCTGCCATGTCTTCTTGTTAATGAAACATTGATCAATAAATGTTTCAGCCATTCCTTTTTTTTCTCAGCATGCTATTCTGTTATTGACTTTATTGGTTGGTGTATAAGTCTCTCTGCTGAAGTAATATTAGTTCTTCAACTGAATCTTTCAAAGTGCCACCCTATATTTTTGTATGTGCAGTATTGCTATTAGCTTGTACAAGCTTGTACAAGATACATTTACATGTATGTTGTGCATCATTGTATATGTTGTATCTACTGGGTGGCCCACAAAAAAGTTGTCCGCCTCAAATATCTTCAAATCAAACCAAATCTGTCTTAGTTGTCCATAGCAGCCAATAAGAGCTCCGTTTCATTTTTTTCAGAGCCCTATGGGAATTTGAAAGTTGAGCTCTGATTGGTTGCTATGGGCAACTAAGACTGATTTATTATTCAGTTTGACAATAGTGGCCTTGTGCTCCTTGTCCTCATGCAGGGTTGAAAACATCCGGTGTCGGGGGGGGGAGAGCAGCCAATGGCAGGCAGGGACGGGGACGAGACTCCCTAGCTTCACCAGCAATACAAGGGAGGTTGGTCCACCTTCCCCACCTGCCATTGGCTGCTTCCCCCCGACACCGGATGTTTTCATCCCTGCACAGGGAGAAGCAGCAGCAGTAGTACGAGGACAAGGAGCGGCGCAGGGAGCAAGGACAAAAGTAAGTATATTCAACGTGAGGGGCCCGGCACATTAGGGGGAGTTATATGGTCTCGGATAACCCTTTTAAGGAAACTTAAGAGACCTTCACAGACAAAAAAACAATCTACTTGTTCATCTTGCCATACTATTGCTGGAGACGGGCTACTTTTTCCTAGGCCACCCTGTATAATTTGATTCTAGGTTACGGAAACATTTCCTAACTATTGTCAAATAAGGTTATCAGTTTTCCCTGTGTAGCAAACTATATTTAATTTGACTTCCTATGGTCTGGCAGGCCACTTGTGTGGAGCTCAGATGACTATATATACAATACATTCACACTTGGTGGATACGCTGCAGATTTGCCATCGCAGAATTTTATGCGGCAAATCTTCAGGGTTGTACAGTACCAGTAAAGTGGATGAGAATTTTAAAAATCTCATGACGATTCATAAAAGAATCTAAAGGATAAATTGACCGGCGGTGAACATTCAAAATTGCAGTTTATGCAGATTTCACTCTTTGCAATGGAGATGGTGAAATTAACAGGAGGGGGGAGGTATGACATATAATACATAAGGTTTTGCCGTGGCTTATGTTGCAACTTTTTCCATGGATCCGTACCAAATTGTGCAGCGAATTTTTTGCTGTATTTTTCAATCACATGGTTTATCACATTCGTCCTCTCTTTTGCCCTCTATTTATTTATTTCTTTGTTTGTCCTCTCTCTTTCTTTCTTCTTCGTCCTCTTTCTTTCTTTCGTCCTCTCTTTCTCTCATTCTTTCGTCCTCTCTTTCTTTGTTTCTTTCGATCTTTGTTTCTTTGGATCCAGAGCAAATTGTGCAGCGACTTTTTTGCTTTATTCTTCAATCACATGGTCTATCTCTTTCTTTTTCTTTCTTTCTTTCTTTCTTTCTTTCTTTCTTTCTTTCTTTCTTTCTTTCTTTCTTTCTTTCTTTCGTCCTCTCTCTTTCTTTCTTTCTTTCTTTCTTTTTCTTTCTTTCTTTCTTTCGTCCTCTCTCTTTCTTTCATCCTTTCTTTATTTCTTTCGTCCTCTCTCTTTCTTTCTTTTGTCCTCTCATTCTTACATTCTTTCATCCTCTCTTTCTTTTGTTTTCTCTTTCTTACATCCTTTCTTTCTCTTTCTGTCCATCCTTTCCTTCTTTCTTACTTTTGTCCATTCTTTCATCCTTTCTTTTCTTTTTCGTCATTTCTTTCTTTCGTCTTTTCTTTCTTTCGTCTTTTCTTTCTTTCGTCTTTTCTTTCTTTCGTCATTTCTTTTCGTTTTCTTTCTTATGTCCTTTCTTTCTTTTGTTCTTTCTCTCTTGATGCTTCCTAAAGTCTAATCTTCAAATAGTTCAAAATTTTGTTGGGAAAGCATCAAGCCACAAGAAATTATTATAATAATGCTGTTATTATGGGACACATTTATTAGGAGAATTCTTTTTTTTTTTTATTTAGTTTTCAAAAAGCAAATCTCCCACTCATCTGGTTCTTCAAGTGTTTTTTTTTTTTTTTTTACTTTTACTGTGTTCGAGAAAGATGGATAATTGCTAACCCAGAATTCATTTTTGGATGATACAAATGAATGCCTAGCCCATTATGTATCCCTTAAAAGGGCTATTTTGGTGTCAGTAATTGAAGCTCATTCATTGAATGGGAACCTTCATTGAACAGGACACGACCGGTGCAGATTTCTATCCAGAAACAGATGACTATATATTGTTTTTCTACTTTGTTCTATCCGTTCCACCGTCAGTTGCTGACAAGCTAATTCAAAAGTGACAATAAAGTGCTGAACTTCCCATTGGCACTTTTGCAATAATGGTCACCAAAACTAAATGGAAAATTTACAGTTTCTCTGTAAGTTTTAGGGTGAAAATGTTCTTTAATGCTACTTATTGTTGTAGCAGTTTTGGGCAGGAAGACTTATCTGTCTTCTCAGTGATGGAACTGGAGTTAAAGGGGTTTTCCGGGACTTAAATGGTCACTGTTGCTTCAACAAACTTTGTATAAATCAGTAGTTCAGATGGATATAAAAAACATTGTAATGTATCTTATCAGAGAAATCTACTTCTTCTTCCTCCTCCCACATGTAAACTAACATTCTCTACTAAGTCCATCTTGAGAGTAAAGATGGCTGTCAGATCACATGCAGTCCATAGAAGTCTATGTGGGGGAGTGAGCTGCACTGAGAAAGAAGATTGCTGCTAGAGGGAGAAAATTACCTGATAAGATATCTTATAAAGTAACTTATATTCACCTGTACTATTAATTTTTGCAAAGTTTGTTGAAACAGTGACCATTTAAAAGGGGACTTTACTGGATTATGAAAAACATGGCTGTTCCAGAAACAGGGCCACACCTGACATGTTTACAATGTCGTTCTAAGGCTACTTTCACACTTGAGTTTACTATGGATCCGGCGGGTGAAGGGGCCCGCCGGATCCGCAGTGATAATACAACCTTGTGGATCCGTAATGAACGGATCCTGTTGTACAGATGTAGCAGCGCTTCTCCTCTTTCACTCCTTTCACTCGCAGTAAAAGTATGCTATTCGTACACATTAGCGTACAATGCATATCATTAGCATATAAATGCGTATGCATTAGCATACAAATTCACACGCTACATCTGTATTATCTTTAAACATCGCTGGAACGGATCCGTCATGATCTCCATTGAAAGTCAATGGAGGACGGATCCGTTTACCATGTTGGTCACACTGAACGGATCCGTCCCCATTGACTTGCATTGGGGGTCATGACGGATCCGTCTTGGTGCGGATGCTCAGGACGGAGAGCAAACCGCAGCATGCTGCGGTTTGTTCTCCGTTCTGGAGACGGAACGGAATGCTTTCAGGAGCATTCCATTGTCTTCAGTTCAGTTTTGTCCCCATTGACAATGAATGGGGACAAAACGGAAACATTTTTTTCCGGTATTGAGCCCCTATGACGGAACTCAATGCCGGAAAAAGAAAATGCTAGTGTGAAAGTAGCCTAACTACTCTTGCCATGCAAATGCAATCAACACCTGACCTCCATGACTGAAACAAGAGTCACCAGGTCGGTATTGCAGACATGTAATTCATTGATGTGATACTGTCTTTATTGAATAGATAGTACGCCAGGTGCCCATTGTATTTTGTTACATTATTTTTGGGACATCATTATATTTGACTTCTTTTTGTGTCCCCCCACTACTTGCCCCTGTCATTTACTGTCTGTCAGAGGGGCTGGACAGGGAAAGGAGAGTTTTGTTGTACCAATGGTAGCAGGCCCACCCTCAGTGCACTTAACTCTTGATTTGCATATTGATTATTGATGATTTTTGAGCATAGGAGCCACAGATCGACCAAAGACAACGTAGTAACATTCTGGTACAGAGGGGGGCGGTTGCTTCGGCATGTTTAAGATGGAAAATGTTGCTTATCTCTATAAAGTTTTGAGATGAGCCGTGTAAATACCCTGAGCACAACTCGTCCTTGCAGCTCTACCTTTTTGTCTTATTAAGAAGTCAAACAAAGGTTGCAATTTAAATCCAAAATCTGATTTGGCATCATTATGTTTGTTAGGAGTCTGTTAATCCTTGCTTTTCGTTCTGCAGTCATTTGTATAACCTCAGTCAGAATGCATTGCTGGGGCTGCTATCAAATCTCTTCTGACAATATGAAGGCCATGATATGCTATTAGTTCTTTATTTTTCTAGGGATAGAGATTGCCTCAAGCCCTTGTGTGAACTGCAGAGAACTAAGCCTGACTGCCTCATGAGTCAGTGCTGCTTCCTAGTGCTCCTCTGTAAGAAAGGTTAACTATTTGCCAGCTGGCCATCTCCCCCTAAGGATTTTATGTGTGATCTAAGATCAAGAGCATTGTTAATCATCAAGAGCAAGCAAACTGAAGCCTTAAATTGGTAGAGAGTTGTCAGAGAAGACCAAGGACCAAGAGATATTATTGCATATGGAGGCTGAGTAGTCAATCTGTTGGATCATTGAGTGCTCTTGAAGCCTTTACCTGGTTGGCCATAGACAATGATGAGCTGTTATAATCTGTAGTAAGCTTTTACAATTTTTGTTGTTCAGATACTTTTATTGAAAAGGACATATAAAAGAGCAGTCTAAAACAGCTTTGAAGTGTATCAAGATACTGTCCCGGTACAGCATTGTGTAAACACTATTTGTCCAGAATAAAGTAGTTATGCGCATCTTACATGAAGAAAAATCATAATTATTATGCATAAGACCTCACATCATACACTTTGTATGTGGGGGAAAGAGGTAGAAGGGAGGGAAGGGGTGGGTATACTTCCCGGTATACTGTATTTTCTACAAAGAAAGGAAAAGACAAAAACATAGGACTTAATTCTGAACATCCGTCCGGGCCAACCAATTGCGAAAGGCTTGATAACCTTTAAATAGAATTCAGGGAGTCCAAATTTTAATGTCTCTCTCATATACACCCTCATCTTCCGCTGATAGTTCCTCCATTGTACGTATCATCTCAAATGTGTCCAGCCACTCTCTGATGGGAGATGTATCGGGGGATTTCCAATGTCTAGGCACAACCAGGTGGGCAGCCTGCAGAAAGAATCTAAGAAGACCCTTTTTTAGGGTAGAGATGGAGCCCGGGAGAATAGATAGCACAGCCTTCTCAAAGGTCCATTGCAAGGCATTGCCACTCACCTGGTTGTACAGATCATTCAAGGCTCTCCAGAAGGGAGTCACCCTGTCACACTGCCACCAGATGTGGGACATAGTACCAACCTCTTTACCGAACCGCCTGCACAGATCTGGACATGAGGGATAGAAGCTTTTACAATTTTTGTAGATTGCTCTATGCCAGCTGTAATACATGTATGGAAAGCATGTGCTTTACCCCCAGTGGTATGAAGGTCTAACAACTGATCTGATGTATAGCAAGAACATAGAAATCTAACAGAATGAGATAGTGGTCTGAATATAAAACAGGACAGACGGAGGAATTTCAGTATTCTCTGTGGCTTGCCCTACAGTCAGTAAACAGTCTATAGATGTGTTTTTAAAGTCTAGAGTCTGCATCATATGTATTCAGATTGATATAAATGACTAAATATGGTAAATTAATAATGAAAAGTTATATATATATATAGTCTTCAGCATATTTGTATCATGCTTTAAGTGGATGACATTTAAGAACAGTCTCTCATTGAAGTCACTTATTATTCATCGAGACTTGTTCAGTTGAAGACTCTAAATGAGTGTTAATGGTTGTCCAAATGAATGTGCCTTAGAGGAAGGAAAAGAATGATTCTGCTCTAGGTGTAGACAGCATGACAGGGAGCATAAGTAGTGTGCTAATAACCCCACTGATTGCAGAATCAGGAGAACTGGATTTGGTCTGTGTAAATAGCTACTGCTGATTAGACCTCGAATAACCTGTATTATTGTATCTAGATGACTTCATTTCTTTCGCTGCCTTGTCAGAGTGTCTGGAGCTTTACCTTGTTATGAGACGGTATGTAACCTAGCATGTCTAATTTTATTTACTACAGATTCCCAAGTGGAAATTTTTAAGTACCTGCAAGACAAACATGCTGTATGAATCAATGATATGCATATGCTTTATGCCTTGTGATGATCATTCTCAATAATTCATAGGATTTATTGTATAAAATCATATAGTGCTGTACCTATCTCCCATAGAGAACGGATGGAGGGTTAATCATCATGTGAGCCCCCCGTTTTCGTGATCAGTGGAGTCGGAGTCGTGGAGTCGGTCACCATTTTGGTGGAGTCGGAGTCGGTATAAAATGGACCGACTCCGACTCCTAAAATATATAATGAATTAGTACATTTAGTTCACTGCTGAATATATTTTTATAAGAATTTGTGAAAATGATGAAATGTCCTATAAATGTCTGTTCTATTCCTGATCTAAGGATTTCGGCTTTTAGTTGAGATGACTGTGTACTGCCCTTTATGTCCAGTGCATGTTCTCTCTGTATGCTTTATGTTTCCTCTGAGCTCATGTTTGGAGAGGTTAGCTGCTCTCATGGCTTCTATCTGCTGATGTAAAACACCTAGGGCCTTATGTATGAAAACTGTCTAGGTGTAGAAGTTTCTTTGTTGCCCATAGCAACCAATCAGAGCTTCCCTTTCATTTCATATAGTGCTCTGGAGAAATGAAAGGGGAGCTCTGATTGGTTGCTATGGGCAACAAAAAAAGTCTTAGACCTAGACAGTTTTCATACATCAGGCCCAGAGGCGTAGCTACTGGGGGGATGGGGGGGCAGGGGAGGCGATGCTCCGGGCCCAATACCTCTGGGGGGGGCCCAGCAGGGATGGCCTTAGTACAATCAGGCGAATACAAGTGAGCGCTTACATTATGGAGTCTGATGGGGGCACATTCTGATGATCTGAGGTCTGATGGGGGCACATTCTGATGATCTGAGGTCTGATGGGGGCACATTCTGCTGACCTGAGGTCTGATGGGGGCACATTCTGCTGACCTGAGGTCTGATGGGGGCACATTCTGCTGACCTGAGGTCTGATGGGGGAACATTCTGCTGATCTGAGGTCTGATGGGGGTACATTCTGCTGACCTGAGGTCTGATGGGGGAACATTCTGCTGATCTGAGGTCTGATGGGGGCACATTAAGCCGATCTGAGGTCTGATGGGGGCACATTAAGCCGATCTGAGGTCTGATGGGGGCACATTAAGCCGATCTGAGGTCTGATGGGGGCACATTAAGCCGATCTGAGGTCTATTGGGGGCACATTAAGCCGACCTGAGGTCTGATGGGGGCACATTAAGCCGATCTGAGGTCTGATGGGGGCACAATACGCTGATCTGAGGTCTGATGGGGGCACATTAAGCCTATCTGAGGTCTGATGGGGACAGATTAAGCCGATCTGAGGTCTGATGGGGGCACATTCTGCTGACCTGAGGTCTGATGGGGGCACATTCTGATGATCTGAGGTCTGATGGGGGTACATTCTGCTGACCTGTGGTCTGATGGGGGAACATTCTGCTGATCTGAGGTCTGATGGGGGCACATTAAGCCGACCTGAGGTCTGATGGGGGCACATTAAGCCGACCTGAGGTCTGATGGGGGCACATTAAGCCAATCTGAGGTCTGATGGGGGCACAATACGCTGATCTGAGGTCTGATGGGGGCACATTAAGCCGATCTGAGGTCTGATGGGGGCACATTAAGCCGATCTGAGGTCTGATGGGGGCACATTAAGCCGATCTGAGGTCTGATGGGGGCAAGGGACTGTGAGTTTAGTGATGTAAAAGCTGGGGACAGGTTTCCTTTAACATAACAGCATAGATGATCTAGCAGTTTATATAGTCATCTTGATAATACAATATTATAACCACAACTAGTAGTATGTGCCTGTGAAGTTGGAAACGTGCGTTTGGGAAGCCAATAAGTGGGGGGCAAACTCAAGTATGTTTCCTCCCGCCCCCCCCCCCCCATGTGCTGAACCTCTAGCTACGCCTCTGATTAGGCCCTAAGTGAGCTGTACCCAGAGAAGCCTGATAGATTACAAACAGTTTTTGTCATGACTTATCTGTACTATTGATTTTATGCAAATTTGTTTAAAGTTATCACTTAAACATGCTCCATGTATGAGGGAGTAGGAGTCGGGAGTCGGGGTGAGGGGAAATTGAGGAGTCGGGGCTTTGGCTTACCGACTCCACAGCCCTGAGTGGAGGTTCCAGCGGTCAGAACCCCAGCAATCAGCCAGTTATCCTGTATCCTATACTTTATCTCCTGCTTAGCGTTATTCAGATAGATACCTAATTCTTTTGTGTAATGTTATCATTGTGCTTTATACTCCTCATTCCTAACTGTTAAAGGGTTTGTCTCACTTCAGCAAATGGCATTTATCATGTAGAGAAAGTTATTACAAGGCACTTACTAATGTATTGTGATTGTTCATATTGCTTCCTTTGCTGGCTAGATTCATTTTTCCATCACATTAGATCACATCAGATCATTATGTACCTGGCCAGCGACCAGGAGGAGGGCTTGGGCAGCCCCCTGGTCATCGGCCCACCTGGAAATTTCCCTGTAGCTTTCTATGGACAGTCTGCCCCTACTTTTCAGTTTTTACAATACAGTGGTATATCAGGTGGTTGTGCGGCCTTTTCTGTAATATGCTGCTTCTCTTATTTCATGGAACATTAGTCATTCTTGCTTGTACCAGCAGTTGAATAATTTGTTATTTGAGAAATGCAGGTTGGAAAGCTTTTTGGAGCAATCCTTGAAGCCATTAACTTCCCTTCTAACATTTTAGAAATCTCTTGATCAATACTATCCATGTGTTTTTCAAACTGTAATAGATTCATTTAATTTGTTAGTTACTGGAATATTGATTATGTGACCGACATCTTTCAGAGAAAGTAACTAAAAAATGTTACCAAAACAACAGTCAGTTCCTCTATGTACAAACCCTGTACCAAGAAATTACTACAGTAGAACTGAGGAATTGTATTACCTTTGTTTCAGATAGCTGTCACTAATGTTACTGTGTTAGGCCTCATTCACACGTCAGTGTTTCACGGACGTGTGCTGTACGTGTTCTCCACTGACAGCACACGTCCCCATTCATTTTAATGTGAGTATTCAGACATCAGTGTTTCATCACGGTCCGTGGGTCAGTGTTTTTAGCACGGATGCATGTCCTATCTTGATCCATGTTCCCGGACCCCTCACGCCCATTATAGTCAATGAGTCCGTGAAAACCACGGATCCCTCACGCGTTTAGTGCTTTTTCATGGGTCCACTAATCAGCCAACAATCAGATGTTTTATTGGTTTATGGTTTAAAAATTATCTTTTGTCGGTAGCACATCTACCATGGAATAATGTAAATGAATGGACGCAAGAATGATTTGACGGTTTATGCAGCCATTCATATGGCAGTTACCTGCCCATATGAGGTTCCTTGAACAAGTGCTTATTCTATATTGGTGTTTGGCTTTTGTTGTAACACATTGAATAGCTGTATGCGTATTTAATGGGGACAGAGGAGAGGAGCACTGCAGATACATATCTCCCAGGAGGACAAAAGGTTGGGTGAAAAGAAACACATTGCCCGAGCCTTCTCTCCACCAACGTAAGCTCACCATACATATTAGTCTGCAACATTGTCGGAACTCCATCCACACATTTACTTTGAAGGGACAGTCTGAAGATCTTAGGTTCATGGTGGGGCAAGAGTTCTTTTGTTCTCTTCATATTACCCGCGGCTAGAGGAGTCCGGTAGGTGCTTGTTCCCCTCTTCCCATTCCATAAAGATACATGTTCGGCTAAGCCAAGCATTCATGAATCGGTTATGCTGCTGTATCAGACTGCAGGATAAAGTAAGGACAAGATTGCTACACTGTGTCACTTGTTTTCATTCACTTACTGTTTACTAGGTGAAACATGAGCCGAGTGCTGTGAGAGGCAGGCGTCCTCCTATTCATGAGCGACCTCCTGCCACTGACTGACAGCTTTTTCCCTAATACTGTGCATATGGAGAATGCTGTCAATCAGTGGAATCAGTGCTGGGGTCAGCATCTCTATTTATGCAGGCATCAGATAAAGGAGCATAAACTTAGTGACAGGTTCCCTTTAAGAATCATGAAAGCATATAATACAGGACATGTACAGAAATTTTTGAATGTGTTGGTGGCTTTTTATTTTGTTGATGCTGCCCAACTTGAAATGAATCCTCTAGTCCTTAGGAACAAGATAGTGACAATGTTCTCCTTTGCCTACCGCAAAATACGGATCACACATGGAAACAGCACAGCAGTAATATATGGACATACGGAATGAATGTGGAGGCCACTCGGAGGCATTTCTTTCATAAAAATGGATGCCAGCATCTGTAGTTTGCAGCCTGATTAATTGGCAACGGTGGTGTGCATGAGGCCTAAGGAATATTTTCATTCTCTTCATGTTGTAATTTTAATATGCAACTCAGTGTATGATCATAGTGTTGTAGGTACTTTGTTATATGATACCTGTATATTCTAGGAGAGAGTAGTGTTTTTAAATGTTTTTAAAGCCAAGTTCCCCTAAACAAATAAATCAAGCACAAATAGAACATACATGTATATACCATGTGCATTGTAATGTAGAGTATAATTAAAAGTAATAGAGTTGCATTAGGTCTATACATATCTGCAGACATAGCCATGGGAGCCATAATTGGTTGCTTTCAGAGAACAGAAAAGTGATGTTAGAAAATGACTTTTTACGTCATGACTAGAGTTGAGCGAACGTGCTCGTAACGAGCACTGTAGTGCTCGGATCCCCTGCTCTCGCATGGCCGCAGCCATCCGGATCCGTCCTCACCTGACTGTAAGTCAATGGGGGCGGATCCGTTTAGTATGACACACGAGTGTGTCATACCAAATGGATCCGTCCCCACTGACTTGCAGTCGGATGAGGAGGACGGATCCGGATGGCTGCGGCCATGCAAGCGCAGGGGATCCGAGCAGTACAGTGCTCGTTACGAGCACGTTCGCTCAACTCTAGTCATGACCGTACAACACTAAGAACCCCTTAAAAGGTACCTGTTCTGTGGTTCTCACTGGAGGCCACACGTTTCATAGTAAGTATAGAGAAGTACTATACAGCAAGTGACGTTTTAATTCTTTGGGTGAAAGACAAATATTAAATATTCAGTCATGGTCAGAATACTTTGCCCCTTTTTTTGTTCATGTTTCCTTTAATCTTTCTGCAGTTTTGAGACAAAGAACGGAACCTGCTGAGGTTTTTAATTTCCTCTAAAAGTTTCATTTATCTGAGAGAAATCTGTCAGGCTGGAAATGTCTTTAGAGAAAAGCTTCTGGGTGGATGAGACCTTTAATTAGGTATTCATGATCTTGGAATTTTCTGCTTTGATAGAATCTTTGAGTATGATCACATTTAGTTGTTTTCTTTTCATCCTTTACTCATGCTGTTATCTGATTATCTGGTCTCTGAAGCTGTGGGTGTTTCTTGTATTATTTTACCTGGAACATAAAGACATATAAATGGCCATTTTAGGCTAGTTTCAGTAGAGGAACAGCCTGCCAGAGTTCATCACATCTGGCATAGCTGTAAGGGGCCAGAGCACAGCCGGACCCCATTCCTTATAATGGGACCTGGTGGTGATGCGTCCTGTTTCCAGCATTAGTTCCGAAAATCGACCAGAAATACCCTGCCTGCTGGATCATTTTAGCGGTAGAGTGAGCGCTAGACCCTTAAAGAGGACCTTTCATGGTTTCATCTTTAAGTAACTAAATACCTTTAATGGCAGGGCACCCCCCGCTGATGCTGGCACCCGGTCCGGTTTTTGAAAATAGCGCTCCTGCGCTGTATGCTAATACTGAGCATCGGTACAGGGAGGAGGAGACGCCCGGGTTTCTCAATGGGTGTCTCCTTCTCCCTGGCTGTGCCGCGATCCAATCACATCGAAGAGGGGCACAGCCAAGGAGTTTTTTTCTCCCTGGCTGTGACGCTCTCCGATGTGATGGGACCACGGCACAGCCAGGGAGAAGGAGACGCCCATTAAGAAACCCGGGCGTCTCCTCCTCCCTGTACCGATGCTCAGTATTAGCATACTGAGCGGGAGAACTACAGGGGGGCACAGCGGGGCGCAGGAGCGCTATTTTCAAAAACCGGACCGGGTGCCAGCATCAGCAGGGGGTGTCCTGCCAGTAAAGGTATTTAGTTACTTAAAGATAAAACCATGAAAGGTCCTCTTTAAAAACGTTCTTATTTTAGGCTGGGTTCAAATCACCATTTATTTTTTCGTTCTTCTGGTTTGTCAGAAAAACAGGATAATAAAGAAAAAACAGATCCTGTATTTTAAGCATCTGTTTAGCTCATGTATGCCAAACTTTTTTTTTTCATTCTAATGGATATCAGATAGAAATGGCTAAAACGGGTACAAAATGTGCATTACTAAGCATAACGGATGCTTAAAATATGCTTATTTTTCTGATCTTCTGATGGATCAATAAACAGTGATGTGAACCCGGCCTTACACGTATAAGCACCCAAACTCATCCTGCCCCGTGAGCTTGTACTGAACCAAATTCCTGCACTAGTCCAAGTTCTGCCTAGTAAGAGGTGGGGTCTGGTTGCAGCAGAACTGGATCATAAAACACCTATTGAAATACATAGGACACAATACATCTTAAAGGTACACTATAAGGTTTTGTGATCCTAAACTGAGCAGTTTGATGTACAGCTGTGAAGTTTTATAAGGCCAAGTTCACACTTCAGTTATTTGGTCAGTTATTTCCATCAGTTAGGCCTCTTTCACATTTCCATGTCAGTGTGACGTCCGTGAAAAAAGCGTACGTGTTTCATTGTGAAGCTGTCTGTTAAGGATCCGTGTTTGTTCCGTGTGTCCGTTTTTATCATCTGTGTGTCATCCATAATTCACTGAAGTTGCTCAGCTGAAAATTAATTTCCAAAGAGTCTCCTATTAGTCTTCAGTGAAAAATGGATGCAAAATGGATGTGTATCATTGATTTTCACAGACCCATAGACTTCAATGGACGTACTGGGTCCACATCACAGATCAAAGTAGTGCATGTCCCCATCATTTTTTTTTACTGATCCACGGTCGGTAAAAAAATACAGAAATGTGAACAGACGCCTTTAAATCAATGGGTACGTATGCTGTCTATGGAAAATACGGACATCACACGTCAGTGAAAAACAGAAATGTGAACGAGGACTTATTGAGAGCCAAAAACCAGGTGCGGGTCAACAACAGGCGCATCTTTCCATTATACCTTATCTCTGCGTAGACTTCATTACTGGTTTTGGCTCACAATAAGGGCCCATTCAGACGGCCCTTCATGTGGATTCGCAATACCACGGATGCCGCCCGGCCACACGGCCGGGCGCCCCATTCAAAATGCCTACTCTTGTCAGCTGTTGCAGACAAGAATAGGACATGTTCTATAATTTCTTGCAGAGCCCTGGCTCGGCAAGATCGCGTGCCGGCCATAGAAGTGAACGGGCCCGCACCTATTCCGCAGTTTTACGGAATAGGTGCGAACCCGTTCACACGGTTGTTTGAACGGGCCCTAACTGATGGAAATCACTGACCAAATAACGGAAGTGTGAACTGAACCTAAGATTTGCAGAGAAACCTGGTACTCACTGGACATAAATACAGTACAGGGATTTTGCATCCTTGATGATTTCTCAAGGCACTGGTACAGTAGTTACCCTGAGCTGTTTGTGTTTGCCAAAGCTATTGGAATTCTTTTTCAGGTCAGTAACCCACTAGCAGGTGTCCGCTCTCAGACATTTACAGGAAGGAGCTTTTACATTGCTTGACTCAGTGTACTGAAATCATAAAGCCCAGATCTGTTTCAGACCAGAAAGATTATATTCCCTAAATGATTAAACGAAAGCTTTGCTGTGTTCTCTTTTTCAAACCTATAGTATATCCCCTCCCCGTCACCCCAGCGTAAAATTACATCTGCGTGGGTGTTTAAGGTTAGGGCTACACGACGACATTTGTCGTGCACCATTTTGTCGCAGTAATGTTGTGCGACAAATTTTATAATGCAAGTCTATGGTGTCGCACTGCGACATGCGTCATTCTGCGACGCAACAGTTGCAAAACTCCATCCAAGATGGGTTTTTCTGCGACTGTCACAGTCGCAGCATGTCGCAGTGCGACACGATAGACTGTCATTATAAAAATTGTCACGCAGCATTGGTGCAACACATGTAGCAGTGCCCTTTGTGTCGCGCGACTTATTGTCACACCACAAATGTCGTTGTGTAGCCCTAGCCTAAGGATGGTGCCCGCTCACAAAGGGTGCCATAGCCGCTGGGTGCCTGTTGTTTTAAATGGCTAATGCATTGGGGTCTATAAGAGAAGTGATTTAATGATTGCTTGTTCAAGGTTCCTAGGGGAACTATTAAAAAAAAAAAAATTAAAAAAAAAGTTTGCCTCAAAATGAAAATAAAAATACATAAAAAATAAACATTATGGGCATCACCGTGTGGGAAAAAAATCGCTGATTAATCGTTTTTTGGCCTCTTCATCTCCCACAGAAACATTGAATAAAAAGCGATCAAAAAGTCATTCACACCCCAAAATATCAATGAAAAATACAGATCGCCCTCACATGTCTCTGTACACATAAAAATAAAAATGTTATGGGGGTCAGAATTTTTTTTTCCCAGTATTAAAATGCAAAATACCTAAATCACCCTTAAATAGATTTTATTTTTTTTGTATTTTTCATTTTTTAAAACAGCGAATTTCAGATGGGTTTGTGCACGTGGCAGTTTTTTTCACAATTATGACAAATAAACTCCACAAACAATCTTGTGGGCATACATTTTAGGCCCCCTGCACATGGCCGCTGCCCGGCTGTGGCCGTATTGCGGCCTGCAATACACAGGCACCGGCTATGTGCACCCCACGTCACAGATGTGGACCTATTCACTTGAATGGATCCGCAATCCGGGAGATGCGGTGGCGAACAGAAGCACGGATCGGAACCCCACGGAAGCACTATGGAGTGCTTTCATGGTGTTTCTGTCCGTGTCTCTGAACCGCAAAAAAAATAGAACATGTTCTATTTTTTTATGGTTCGGATCACGGACTCCATTCAAGTGATTGGGTCCGGGATCCGCATGCGGCAGCCCCATGGTCGGTGCCCAGCATGAGCATGACCTGCACACGTTCGTGTGCGCAAGAGGCCTTAAGGGAGGTCATATTGCAGCTCCATAAAAGAAAAGATGGTGGCATCCTCCATCAGACTTTACATAAATGGGTATTATCCTTTTGAAGCTTTCCTTCTAAGGGGAATATATTTGTATGTACAGTGCCCAAAAGAGCCTGCACACACTAGCTCCATGCTTGAAAAATTGTATTAAAATGCATGCATTTATTGTCCACATGGCACAGTAACATAGGCCCCTTATAGAACAGTCCTATCCTTGTTTTCTTTATTTTGTGGAAAGGACATACAGAAATTGAATGCACACGCAGTCATTTCCGTTTTCTTTGTGGCCCCATTGAAGTGAATGGTTCCGCATCACGGGCCACAAAGAAAAACCCGGAACGGACACGGAAAAAAATACATTGGTGTGCATGAGCCCTAAAACAGAGCTGCAAAACAGCAATGTGAATGAGCCCTAAGGACTCATGCACATGAACGTGGTTTGGTTCTGCATCCGAGCCACATTTTTTTGCAGCTCTCATGTGGACCCATTCACTATTTAGCATCATTATTGCATAATCACATTAAAATGCATTCTCTGACTATCTTTACATGTGCTGCCGCGTTTTTTTGGTGGTGGGGGGGGTTCTGTTACTTTTTTGGCAAAAAAAGTGAAAAATATAAATTTGCCTTTAAAGGGATTCTGTCACCTAGTTTAAGCCTATAGAGCTGAGGACATGGGCTGCTAGATGGCCACTAGCCCGTCCACAATATACTTTTCCTATTGCTTTGTGTGTCTTTGTTTAGTAAAAAAAACGATTTTATTCATATGCTAATTTTGGTTATAAGGAGCCCAAGGGGCGGTTACCAATCTTCCTGGATCCCAGCGTGCCCACTGTAAAGGAGCCCAGCACCGCCCCGCATCCTCTCATCTCCTACTTGCTCCCCCGACTTCACGCTTTCAGAGCGCCGTAATCTCGCGCATGCGCGAGTACGCCGCTTGTCAGCGCTAGTAAACTGTTCCTTCCCTGTGCTGGCATCAGCATCAGGGAACGAACTGCGCATGCGCGAGATGGCTCGCGCGAGATTACAGAGCTCTGAAAGCGTGAAGTCGGGGGAGCAAGGAGGAGATGAGAGGATGCGGGGCGGTGCTGGGCTCCTTCACAGTGGGCACGGCTGGGATCCAGGAAGATTGGTAACCGCCCCTTGGGCTCCTTATAACCAGAATTAGCATATGAATAAAATCGTTTTTTTTACTAAACAAAGACACACACAGCAATAGGAAAAGTATATTGTGGACGGGCTAGTGGCCATCTAGCAGCCCATGTCCTCAGCTCTATAGGCTTAAACTAGGTGACAGAATCCCTTTAAGAATAAAAGAAAAAGAAGGAAAACTTTTACCAAATAATAGTATTCATTTGGGTCTCTGGAAGAAAAAAACTTTTACTTCAAGAGGATATGTTTTTCTTTTCTTTGTGTTAATATAACCAAACATGTCTTGTTAAAATCCAGTTCCATACTCCCGCCCCCACCTTCCCAGTAGGCTGCTATGGATGCCCTAGTTGCAGTGGAAAACAGCAAAATATAAAAAAAAAATTATAAAATGATAAAGTGTAAATTTCCCCCAAATCTTTGTCAAAAGTGATATTTTAAAATTTGATGAATATCCTTACAATATGCACTGATATACGTATCGTATACTATTAAGAAAATAACATTTTATTATGTCTTTATTAATGGAAAATTCAGAATCCTTTTCTAAAAAAAGAACTTGGCTGAAGACTTTCCATCTGTGCTGTCTCATTGGTCAATGAGCAGAGTGAATGTTGTTATCTGAAGGGAGCATATGTGTGTAATTTAAATGAAAGCAAATGCAGTCTGGACAGGTTACTGGAGCATGCTGTATCTGCACTGGTATCACTTGTGTACAGTAACCAAGACAGCAGAAGCGCACGACATGCCATCCCCAAGTGTATTACAGTGCGCACGTTAATGCAGTATCGACAAACACTGCAAGGATGACAGGAGAATCTCTCCAAACATTTATACAAGCTCTGATATCTGCATAAACTACCTCCTCTACTTATCATAACTCCCTTCCCTCTCTATAATGTTGGGCAGTAAGAGTATGTTCACATTAGGTAGATAGCTTTGGATTTTCCCATGTGCAACCACAGCAGAAAAAAAATTCTGCCTATTACAGTGGCAGGAAATGAAATCACATCCACACACTGCAGGAAAAAAACCAGCGCAAACTGACCTCCAGGCCGTACATTTTTCAAAAGTTTGATACAGTGCCTTGAAAAGTATTCATACCCCTTGAATTTTTCCAATTTTATTTTCACGTTACACCAACAAACTTAAATGTATTTTATTGGGATTTTATGTGATAGACCAACGTAAAGTATCAAGTACAGAATGTGTGAAGCAGGGGTGTAACTACCATAGCGGCAGACCATGGCAAAAGGGGCCCAGTCTTAGTTGGGATCATCTCCTCTTCTACTGGGGGTGAAAACTTGGTCAGGACTCTACCTCTAAAGGAACAACTTTTAGCAAATGAGGCAAACTGTGAATCTGGAAAGGGTGGTGTGCATTAGTATTCATCCCCCTGAGGCAATACTTTGTAGGACCACCTTTCACTGCAAGTCTTTTGGGGTGTGTCTTTACCAGCTTTGGACATCTAGAGGCTAAAATTTTACCCATTCTTTGCAAAATAGCTCAAGCTCAGTCAGATTGGATAGTGAGCTTATGAAAACAGCAATTTTCAAGTCTTGCAACAACTTTTCAATGAGATTTAGGTCTGGACTTTGACTGGGCCATTCTAATACATGAATATGGTTTGATCTAAACCATTCCATTGGAGCTCTGGCTGTATGTTTAGGGTAGTTGTCCTGGAAGATGAACCTCTGCCCCAGTCTCAGGTCTTTTGCAGCCTTTACAGGTTTTCCTCCATGATTGCCCTGTATTACCCCATCCATCTTCCCATCAACTCTGACCAGATTTCCTGTCCCTGCTGAAGAAAAGCATCCCCACAGATGCTGCCAACACCAATTTTCACGCTGGGGATGGTATGTTCAGGGTGATGTGCAGCGTTAATTTTCTGTGGACAGGTTCTTCCACCTGAGCTGTGGATCTCTGCAGCTCCTCCAGAGTGACCATGGGCCTCTTGGTTGCTTATCTAATTAGTGCTCTCCTTATCTGAGCTGTTAGTTTCGGAGGACGGCCGTGTTTTGGTAGGTTTGCAGTTGTGCCATTTTCCTTCCATTTTTGGATGATGGCTTGAACTGTGCTCCGTGAAATGTTCAGAGCTTGGGATATTTTTTATAACCTAACCTTGCCTTACACGTCTCCACAACTTTATCCCTGACCTGTCTGGTTTTCATGATGATGTTTAATCACTAATGTTCTCTAAAAAAAACCTCTGCGGCCTTCACAGAACAGCTGTAGTTATACTGAGAATAAATTACACATAGGTGGACTTTATTTATTGCATTTTATTTAGGGGTATCAGAGTACAGGGGGCTGAATACAAATGCACACCACACTTTTCAGGTTTTTATTTATTAAAAATTTTGAAAATCATGTATAATTTTCTTTTCACTTCACACATGCTACCTGCTAGGACATAAAATCCAAATAAAATACATTTAAGTTTGTGGGTGTAACGTGAAAAAAATTTGTAAAGTTCAAGAGGTATGAATACTTTTTCCAGGCACTGTATATTATAAAACCATAGTGATGATTTTTCTGTTTGCACAAATCAGTTCTGATCAGCATTAAGGGTCCTTACATAAGTTTTGTCTAAATAATCACATGTGGCTTTTGAGGACACCTACATTTTTGCCACATTTTTGCGGGTGTTTTTTTCACACAGTGGGGCAGATTTACTAATAATGTTGCACTTTACACTATCTAAGAATACGAATCACAGTCATAATATTAGATACATTTACTATTCTGGCACATGGACTTGACATAAATCCTGCACCACATTTATGTTAGAGTTCTGTCCATGCACCAAAAATTAGAACTTGTACCAAAATACAATGTCTGTGAGACAAACAAAATTGTCTAGTCTTAGTTTACACCACCTATAAGTTTATAAGTGTAGTTCTACACTTCACACGTGCCAAAATTTTGGAGCACAGAGGCGCATTTAGGTCATGACTAGAGGGAGCAATTTTCGAGTAGTAGCGTGCACATCTTCTGATCTTTATGCTAATGCGTATGCATCTTTAATTTGTACGCATTAGCGTAAAAATTTATACGATGCGTACGCATTAGTGTACAGATTAGAAGATGCGTATGCATTAGCGTACAAATTTATAAGATGCGTACGCATTAGTGTACAGATTAGAAGATGCGTATGCATTAGCGTACAGATTATAAAATGCGTACGCTACTACTCAAAAATTGCTCATCTCTAGTCATGACCTTTACCCATGGGTAATGACCCATTGTCGATGAAATGTGAAAAAAAAAACATAAATGTGATGCAAAATGAAGCAATAAACTGGCACATTCTCTATAGTAAATCTGCCCTACTGTGTTTTACCACTAGCGTTTTCTTCATGGTGTTTTTCCCTATAGAGAAGGTGCTGTGAAAACACCTGCAAAACACCAAGAGCTACATCATGCTGCACTTTTGTAAACAAGCTGGAAAAACAAAAACGAAAAAAAAAAGCCCTAATTAAAAAATAGCAGTAGCAAAAAAAACAAAAACAAACGGAGCACTCTTGTGTGTCCTGAGTTTCATGTTTCCCATAGACTTTCAGCTAACATCTGGAGCTGGAGTTTTTATCAAAAAATACTGCAGAAACACCACTAAAAATTCAAAAGTGCAGAAAAATACCAACAAAAACATTTGTGTGAAAACAGTTTAAATGAACAAATTGTAAGAATTATTGCTACATGTAAAGTAATCTTAAACTGCCTGTCATATACCTCTAAATGCAATAGGTTGGAGACAATCCATCCAGCACTTCTTTTGTATTTAAAGTGGTTGTCCAGTTTTCGATATTAATGACCTATCCTTCATTGTATACCACTATATATGTATGTCAGCCATTGACCACTGTGTTAAGGATGTATGTCTTGCAGTATATGGTATGTTTTTTTTATTTTTTGCATTGACCTAATGTTTAGGAAACTGCATTTTTCTGCAATTTCCTACTTTACTCTTCATATAAAAAAGATATATCAATGCACCCCACCCGACAGTTAGAAAGCCACTCTTTTGGCCTCTGTCAGGTGAACGGCACCAATGGTTATATGCGACTCGTGTGTCAGGTGATTTTCCGGCACATATGCTGAATGTCATATGGCATGATGTGAACACAGCATAATATTGCAGACATTTGACTAGTATTTCTTCAATTACTGTAGGTGAGAGTTTAATGGTTAGCTAGGAAATCACATTAAATGATGGAGCCAGCATTGATATTCTTAATTGCTTCAATGAACCGGAAATCCGACAGCAAATTTGTCTTGACAAATCTGTCATAAGATATACAGTTAAATAATTCGATATACCGAGGCTTCAAAAATGTGACTAAATCAGTAGTGACTGTGTTATTGCTAACTGGACTGTTCTTTATGTGTACATTTAAGCATCATTAGGATTTGCTCTTTTTACTGCTTTTTAAAATATATAGTTTACATAGAAGCTATTGAAGTAAAGGTCTATTTTACCTAGCATCTTTATAATAGGTCGGTGAAGCGGTGGAAGAACAGTCTCCACTAATATCTATTAATGGATCTGCTATGCTTATTATATTTTATATGTTATATGAGCCCTTCTTCAAAGGACATTCACCAAGTCATATTAAGATTAAAGGGGTTGTCCACATTTTATTAAAGGGGATGTGTCACGTCCCCTTTAATAAAATAGCATTTATAGCATTTATTATGTAAAGAATGGTAATACAAGGCACTTACTAATGTATTGTTGTTATCCATATTGCCTCCTTTGCTGACTGGATTCATTTTTCCATCACATTATACACTGCTCATTTCCATGGTTTGGAACACCCTGCAATGGTGGCCATGCTTCCACACTATAGGACAAAGCACCAGCCTATGTGCTCTCCCACTGTCCCAGCCACCAGAGAGGTCATCGCTTTATTCAATAGTGTACAAGCACGACCACCACTGATGGATTGCAGAGGGTGGTCATAACCATGGAAACAAGCAGTGTATAATGTGATGGAAAAATGTATGCAGCCAGCAAAGGAAGCAATATGGGCAATCACAATACATTAGTAAGTGGCTTGTATTGACTTTATATACATGTTAAATGCTATTTGCTGAAGTGAGACAACCGCTTTAAGTGATGACCTACCCTCAGGATACACCGTCACTAGTTGATCAGTGGGGGTCTTACACACTGCACCCCATTAGTCAGCTGTTTAGGTGTGGCTATGACACAGCACCGGAGGGAGCTCATTACTTTAGTGCTGTTCCCATTGAAGTCAACACATTCAACGGAGCAATGTAGTTCCAGCTACTGAGCTGCTCTTGAACAGCTGATTGCCCATGATGCTCGGTGTTGGAACCCCGATAATCAGCTAGTGATGACGTTTCCTGAGGATGGCTTATCACTTTATAAAAGCTGGACACTCTTTCTAATTACCGAGTCCCATCAAGGAGACGGCCATGGAATGTCTGTAGACAAACATTTTTTCTAGTATTAGTAGTACTGAGGAGCTCAGGGACTTATATAGTGTCATAGGATGCCTTCTTTCTTTGCCACAAGTTGGTTAGTGAAATTTCTGATTGCTAGATGTGGCTGGGTCAAGGGGTTCTCCAGGAATTAAGAAAATGAAAATGGTTAAAGGGGTTTCTAACTAGTCAAATACAATAGCTTTTCCATACACATTCTGCTTCTAAAGCTGCTAGGTTCTCAGGTTTCACTGAGGGTCACATGACCTGTGATGTCAGCTTGCCTCCCTGCTAATCTTGTATTCGTGCACCAGCAGATGAGAGCCTGTACACGAAACGTCACTGTGCTGGCCACGCCCCCCTGCTCTGCCGGGCTCCTGCTATCTGCTCTCTCCCTGGATTCTTTCAGATAAAACATTAACCCCTTCAGCCAGAACACACTGAAGGCTTTACAACAGCAGCTGCAGATGTAAAGAGACACAGGATCTGCCCTCCTCACCCTACAGACACAGAGCTGACACTGGAGCTGCTCTGGAGGAGATGCAAAGTATTGTATTGTACAAGAAAGGTAGGGGGAAGATCCTGTGTGTATCAGCAGTGTCATTGAACAGCTGGGACTTGTAGTCCTACACATACAACATGCTGCTGAGCATTCCAGCTGACATGTCACTCAGGGCAGCACTTGTATTCACTACCTTTGCAGAGCCGGAAGGGGAGGGGCAGAGATTGTTATTACTGCA
Source organism: Rhinella marina (assembly GCA_900303285.1). Lineage (NCBI taxonomy): Eukaryota > Metazoa > Chordata > Amphibia > Anura > Bufonidae > Rhinella > Rhinella marina. The sequence continues at coordinate 76,718 of ONZH01023974.1, read as the reverse complement.
GGTAAATAAGGCCAGAAGAGGCCTAAAACCTGCTTAACTTAGTTATATATTGCTGCCCATCAGATTTAAAGTATTATATTTTTTTTCATAACTCTGACAACCCCTTTAAATGTTACTTTATCATAAATATATTATCAAATACCTTTAATTAGTTATACTGGCTCATTTTGTCTGAGGAGCAATCATTAGGAGAAATAAAATGGCCGCCGTCCTATTAGTACACACAGAACCTGTCCTAATCAGGAGGAGAAGTTAATGAAACTGAAAAAAAGCGTCAAAATGCCAGATTCACCTTTTTTTGGTCGCTTCATTTTCTAAAAAAAATGTAAATAAAAAGTGATCAAAAAGTCATACACACCCCAGAATGGTGTAAATGAAAAGTTCAGATTGCACTGCAAAAAATTTGCCCCCATACACATAAATACCAAAAAGTTATAGGGGTCAAAATATGGCAATGAAAAAAAAATGATTTTTTTCCAACTTTATAATTATTTATAAAACGCAAGAAAAACTATACATATAAGATATCGCCGGATTCATACTGACCTTTAGAATGAAAGTAACTGGTCAGTTTTATTGCACATTGTTGTAATTTTGTAAATAAAATAAAAACGTAAAACTGTGGCGGAATTGCCTTTTTTTTGCAATTTCAAATTCCTCATACAGCTATGTGAACAGAAAAATAAAAAAGTTATGGCTCTGGGAAGGCAGGGAGCACAAAACGAAAATGCAAAAACAAAAAACCCTCTGAAAGGGTTAATGTATTGGAACAGTTTTTTTTTAAAGGTTTGGGATATGCCTCTTATTTCCAGTGAAGGATAGTGTTAAAGGGATATTCACATCTGGACATTTATGGTATATCTACGTCCGGGACTCACTTCTACCTCAAGAACAGAACCCAGTTGCATGCTGCGAGAAATGGAGAACAGGACGTGCTTGGCCATTTTTGAAAGTCCCATATAAGTCAATGGAGAGAACTGCGCTTACACAGCCTGCTTTCCATTTATGGCAGCAAGTAAAAGGGTCCCATTCTTGAGACAGGAACAGGTCCTGGAGGTAGGATCTGCATCCATAGGTCCTTTTTTGTTCCAATTAACTGAACATCTGTGCACAATGCAGGGTCCATAAAGACATGGTTTAACAAGTTTCATGTAGAGGAACCTGAATGGCCTTCACAGCACTTTGACTTTAACACTGACATGCTGCAAAATCCTGTGAAGACTGTTATAACCTCAAAAGGGGGCCCAACTCCATATTAAAGTGAGGGGCTCATCGAGGGAGGCCCCAAAACATCTTGTTGAGTCTGTCTCACTTCCGTCTCCTGCAGAAAAGAAAAGAGAGCGCAATACTGTATAATAGCACTTCTCTCTCCTCATTCTAAAGGTCAGTGGCGGTCTCAGCACTCAGACCCCCACCAATCAAAACTTTTTATATGTTGCCATAACATATGTCGCTATGACATATCAAAAGTTTTCCCAAAGTGCAGGGACACATTAAAGCGTTCTCCCTTTACAAAATGATTATTTCTCCCTTAATAATTTCATTATTTTTTAGTTTTCATTCACAATCACAGTTATGTTTGAATGAAATTTCTTCAAAACCAAGTTTAATAAGCAGTTCTCTAATATGTGATTAGCTAAATCTAAGCTTCTCTTGGGTACTAACTCTGTACCATCTGTGTATACACACACACTGCTCTTTCTACGTGGCACAATAATGTGAGATCTGCAGCCTGCTGTACATGCACACTGAGCAAGATGAGCTGAACCTTTTTGCTGCTGTTGGAAAATATGAGACAGAAGAGCAGTATGTAGTTAAATGGATGACACTGCAAATTTATTTTGAGAAAATGATTTGTGTAGTGGGAAAATAGACATTTCTTACGTATACTGTGTTGTACAAGGAATTACTTTGAACTACTGCATTAAATAGGTTTTCTAGTTAGCCTGCTAAGACTACTTTTATTTTTTTAACCCAATGCATATACCAATATCATATGGCCCCATAGTAAAACTTAGTAAGGGCACCCACCCTATGAGATTCCTCTTTTTTTTTACAGTGGAAATTTTTTTTAGATAAAAACATTGTGCGCTGTCCAATTTAACTTCTTTGTCGGAAAAAGTGGAGCAGGTGCATTATAAATATGTGCTCATTCTGAGCACCTTACTTCTCAATGTAGTTTACCAGACAACTTACATAAATATATTGTGAAATCTCCCCCATAACGCTGTCTTCTACTTCATTGAACACATTCACACATTATATTATAAAACGGGCTGCCTACTGTCACCACTAGGGGGAGCCCAGTGCATAGCAATGTATACACGGACCCATTCTGTGGTCTGCTTTCATGGTGAGTCCAGCACTGTCCATCATGTTTATTCTCTGATGTGAAGGTGTTCACACGATAAAAGACAAGAGTGGACATTTCTTGTGGAAGCTATGATGTATCTTTATGTGACAAGATATGAGTAAAAGATATATGACCCCAGAAAAAAATTAAAATAACATAATGGCTCCCAGTTAATAATCTGTTGATGCCAGTTTTGGGCATTACCTGAGCCCCAGAATTTGGAAATTGCACAGCCAAAAAAATAAAAATTTGGGATTTTGTAACTATCAAAAAATCAAGAAAATGAAATGATGTCTAGAGGGATTCTATCTGTCCGTCAATGTATTTTGTACATGGAACCAGATATATTTAAACACGCCACCTCAGCTTGCCACTGTCACTTTGATCCTAAAAGTGCTTAGTTTTGCACAGTTAAAGCGGTATTTGACAATGCAGAGATCCATTCAGAACCTTTTTTAAGTGTTATGTTTGTTCTTTTTGATTAGCACTTGAGCAGTCCTATCTGTTGCTGATGTGGCCCTACGGCTTCAGATTTTTATTCAGTTGAGTACAAGAGGCTTTTCAAGTTCTGGATCGGGAAACCCCAAACTCTCTAGAGACTCCTTGGCTCCTATATACATACATTTTGCACATGGTAATACTTGAATCTCGGCTTCGCGCTGTGAGATGCATTGCCCCATGCTGTGAGAGTGATGAGATTGTTCAGTACAATGGAACAAGAATCTCCACATCATTCAGTGACTTTGTCTGTTTATCTCTAAGTGCACCCAGATACTACAGAACAGTTCTATGTACAGAATAATGGAAATGTTAGTCACTGGAATAAGTCTGCTTTCTAGTATATATAAATTATGAGAAAAAGTTTGTGTTGTAAAGATGGGACACAATGGTTTGTCTGCATGTGCATAAAGTAGGGATAACAATCCTTCCAATGTACATAGTTAAAGGGAGTGTGTCATCGACCTCTCTATGCAACCAAGGCCATTGACATACACTACTCACAAAAAGTTAGGGATATTTGACTTTCAGTTTCAATGGTTATTTCCTCATCTCAAACAAGTTATTGAAAAAAAGTCAACAATAAAATGTCAGTGTCTCAATAACTTGTCATGTGGCCTTGAGCATCAATTACAGCTTGACAACGACGTCTCATGCTGTTCACAAGTCAAATTATTGTCTGCTGAGGCATGGCATCCCGCTCTTCTTGAAGGGCGACCCTCGGGTCATTGAGTTTCTGGGGTACAGATTATGAGCCTCTACATGGCGACTCAGCTGATCCCTTTGGTTTTCAATAGGATATAGGTCTGGAGAAAGTGCAGGCCCCTCCATTTGAGGTACCCAAGTCTCCAGCAGCCATTCCCTAATGATGCAACCTCGATGAGGGCATCCGTGAAGATGAAATTAGGCCACAGTTGTTCATGCAGAGGAACAATGACTGGATCAATGATGCTATTCAATTAGTATTGGCTTGTCACTGGAACATTCACAAAGTTTAGGACAGTTCTGTATTGACTAGACACACCTGCCCACACTGTAACACCACCACCACCACCAAAGGCTCGTCTGTGGCTGATGCATCTCCATCTCCAATATTGTTGGCGGCCATCATTTCTGCTCAGTGTGAATCGACTTTCATCAGTGAACAGCACTGAGGCCCACTGGTCCCTCGTCCAGTGTGTATACTCCTTGGCCCATGCAAGACGATGACATCTGTGCCAGGTGGTGTGGTCAGGTACCCTTGCAGGTCATCTAGCATGCAGACCACACTGGTGTAAATGGTTTTGAATGGTCTGATATGACACTTTGGTGCCCCTCACCTCTCTTAAATGTGCCTGGAGTTGTGTGGCATTCATCATCCGGTTCCGCAGGGCATTGTTCACAATGAAGCAGTCATCAGTGTGGGATGTGGCCAAAGAATGACTCTGTATGACACTCTAAGCTCAATGCCCACTTCCATCTTAGAACATCCTGCTTAAAGCCTTGCAATGGTGCGGTACTGTTGATCAATTGTTAGGTGTTGTCTTGGTCTCATGATGTCAAAATGTGAAAAGCATGACGAGGAGGACTTTTTAAATACCAATTCTAATTGAACCAGGACATTTACTGAGCGATTCATTGATCAAACACCTCTTGTGAATTTTGCCATTAAGCTCCTTGTTAGAGAACAGCAAGATGTGCAAAAAGTACTGAAACATCGAACAGTTGGACATGTGCATTCAAAAATTTAGAGAAGGTTAACCTGTAAAGGTTAGAGTGCATTTTAGGTTCATCCTGAAATTTCACTGACAAGCAATATCCCTAACTTTTTGTAGTGTATATAGGTTTAGCTCACCTGATCCTGGCTCTGTTGCTAAGACATTCTTTTTCTTAATATGCAAACCAGGAGTTTAGTGCTACAAAGGTGTCACCGTTGGTTTCGTTGCACCCAAGCTTCAGTCCTTTTCTGCTCTCTCACTGCTTTGATCGACCGGGCCAGGCTTGCTTCAGTTTTCCATTACATTATAATATACACTGCTCATTTCCAGGGGTTACCACCACTCTATAATCAAGCAGCGGTGGCTGTGCATGCACACTGTACGAAAAGGTGTCGGCCTCTCTGGTGGATAGGACTGTGGGAATGCGCCTAGAAACGCATGTGCAGCAGCTCTCATCCGGTCCACCTTGTATCTGTGCTGCAGTGGTGGTCATAATCCCTGCAAATGAGCAGTATATAATATGATGGAAAAATGATGCAAGCTGTAACTCGGAAACAGAGCCTCGGTTCAACAAAAAAAACAAAAACACAGCTATGTAAGTTGGATAGGGAGGTCGCTGGTGACAGATTCCCTTTAAATGTTTGGGTTCCTATCACATCATATATACACAGATTGTGTTGTATACAGTGTTCAAATATCATAAAATTGGGCAGTAATTTGCAGTGTACAATATTGTTAAGTATTTTCCCTTTATGTCACATATTGCACTGCTGTTTCTGCTGCTCAGGCTATTTTTATATTAGGGTTTTGAGGTGAAGGCCTCATGTTAGTATTGGTGAACATAAATGCTTGAGGGACATGATATCGTTTAATATTATTTTGCCTTTTTCTTCATTTTCTTCTCCGTGCACAGCTATGAATTTCACAGGTGAATGGAGAGAGTGCGTTGTGTGTACAATAGAGGGCAGTGTGGTGCAACCAATAGAAAAGAATGTGCCGGGTGCTAGATTTATCTGATAAATGCTCATGTGTTTCCTTTTTGACTGCATTGATGCGTTCTCTCCTTTATGCCTCTGATCTGTGGTTAGGTAATTGATCATTTCAGATTTCCATTTAAAATGCAAGCATGCCTGAAGCATTACTTGTTCCCTTAACCCTTTCCAAATGATAGCAGCCTCCAAAAAGATTACATTAAAACTGATAATTGTTGCCTTGCAGGGCTATAAAAAAAACGGGGACTGATTTTTCATCAGCAGTTTATGTTGATTTTGCCTAATGCAAGTACTTTATTCAGGAGGTCATTTTACTCAGTATTAGCTACAGGCTTGTAATCTTGGAATATTCCAACAAACCTACAGTTTAAAGGGAACCGGCCATGTTGGACCTGGTGTCTGTTATAGTACAGAAGGAGCAGAGCAGATTGATATATATTGGAAAAGATAGTGTATAACTTGTATTTTATTCATTTATATTCCTGCTCATTCTTGCCTTTGAAGTCAATGACATGGTCCTTTCAGTGAATGACAGACTGCTCCCTATGACTGTGTAGACACAGATATGAGTCAATCATTGCTAGGACCACCTCCTTGACATCAAAGCCCAGAATGAGCAGGAATTTTAATGAATGAAATATAAGATATTCTGAATCTTTTCCAATAAAACTATATATTAATCTGCTCAGCTCCTCCTGCTCTATAACCTGCTGCTGGAAGATTACACTGCATTTTCATGGTGACTGTCTTCAATGTTTTTTGTACTTTTTTTATTCTGTACATTGCTGCAATCATTAGGCAATGTGCATTGTTGCTACATCAGTGAACTAGGCCTCATGCATACAACCGTATCTGTTTTGCGGTCCGCAAACTGTGGAGCCTCAAAGTATGGATACCTTCCATGTCCATTCCACAGTTTTCTCACTCCCATCAATAGAAATGCCTATCCCCGTCCGCAAAACAGACAGGAATAGAACAAGTTCTATATTTTGCGGAACGGCTGCATGGATGTGGACAGCACACAGATTACATCCGTGTGTTGTCTGTTTTGTTTGCCAACCCATAGAAATTAATCGGAAGAGCATCCAAGCTACAAAAAATGAGGCTCAGATGTGGATCCCAAATATAGTCATGTGCACTAGACCTTAGGCTGGGTTAAGCTTGTACAGGCAGGCTGTTCCAGCAGGGGAACAGCCTGCTGGATTCGTACTAACGTTTGCACACATGTGCTGCCAGAAGTCCATCCCAGCCCCTTTCACTATAATGGGGACTGGCTGGATATGTGGTCGCAGCACGGCAAACATGCCGAGAGGCAGCCGAACAAAAACCGCAGCGTGAATGTGACATACACTGCTTGTATCCAGGTGTTACGACCACTCTACAATCAAGCAGCAGTGGAAGTGCTTGCATGCTATTAGAAAAGGTACCCACCTCTCTGGTGGCTGGGACCGTTGGAGTGCGCATAGAAACGCGTGCGCAGCAGCTACTGTCTGGGCCTCCTTGTATCTGTGCTGTGCGGCCGCAACCCCTGGAAATGAGCAGTGTATAATGCGATGGAGAACTAAAAGAACCTATAATAACTGGGAAACTGAGCCTCTGATCAGCAAAAGAAAAACAGCGTTTTAATCTAGTGAGTTGGATAGGGAGCTTTGTGAGTTGGATAGGAGGTCACTCTATACTTTTAGTCAATGTTGTGCAAAAGATAAATCCACACTAAGGAGAATCTATAATTTTCCAGGACCATAAAAGAGCGTATGATAAAAGTTAAACTCACCTGGTTGCTTTGAGAACTCACGTGGTCACATTCATACCCATGCAATGGCTGAATACAATTGGGGCATTTGGGGCAGCTGCACCAGGCCTGATGCTCCTGCGGGGTCCATGGCTGCCCAAAATGCACCCAATAATTTTCTTGGGCAAACACCCTGGCTTGAGCCTCAACTGTTTTGCCCAGTGCGCTGCTTTTGAATACTACGGCAGGGTATGGGAGTCATTAGTTCCTGTCCCCGCCGTTCACTCTCATAGGCCTGAAACCTATAAGGCCATAGAGCAGCACAGATTGACACAGTGATTTCATCACAATTGTCAGCCAGGAAACAGGTAACTCAGGCCTGTATAGCAGATGATGGGAGTGATGTATTTTTTATTTTGTCACTACTCATGGCAGTAGTGGGGGCAATAGGCACAACTAGGTCCAATACACTTTACTGGGTGCGATAAGCACTACTGTGGGCAATAAGCACCAGTGGGGAACATATAACTACTAGCGGCACATAACTACTGGAGGCACTTCCGGGGGCAGTGTAGCTGCTGAGAGTAACTTAGGGGCATTATTACTACTTTGCAGGGTTGTGGAGTCGGTAACCCAAAGCCCCGACTCCAACGTTGACTCGTCAATTTCCCCTAACCCCGACTCCCAATCCGACTCCCGCATACATGGCACATGTTTAAGTGATAATTTTAAACAAACTTTGCATAAATCAATAGTACAGATATATTACAAATATATGTTTTACTGGATATCTTTACCCTGAACTTCCAGTATCAGGCTTTTCTCTGGGTACAGCTCACTAAGGGCCTGATGTATGAATACTGGCTAGGTCTAAGACTTTCTTTGTTGCCCATAGCAGCCAATCAGAGCTCCCCTTTGATTTCTCCAGAGCACTATATGAAATGAAAGGGGAGCTCTGATTGGTTTCTATGGGCAACAAAGAAACTTCTACACCTAGACAGTTTTCATACATAAGGCCCGAAGTATTTTACATCAAAGGAAAAGCAAACTAAAACATAAAGCATAGACAGAGAACATGCACTGGACAAGTGATTTATGCACAGTTTATTGAATGTTTAGATATACTAAGACGTACTTGCCTTAAAGGGGTTTTCTCAGCACGTTGATTCACTGGCTGACAGGCAGTTTGCACTCAATCTGTCTCCTCAGGCTGGGGGGGGGGCTCCAGCAGTTATTAGCATATATTAACTTACTCTGAGACAGAACATGAGATTGTGATCTCTAACACAATTACAGGTAAAGCCATGCTTCTCAGTCCTCACAACACTTGGACCTTTTGCTTACTGCAGGTAATCACTAATAGCTCAATCCCATCATTCTTCACTGCTCTCAGCTAATCAGATAACATTCATAGAAACCTGTGTACAGTGAGAGACCTGCCGAACTATCTATAGTTCATGACTAAAGTACAAATCTACTGACCACTGTATTTAGAAAATGTCTTCTTTTAACTGTTCCTTTATGTTGAAAGCTAATCTTTTTAACTAGTGAGAAAACCACTTTAATCCTGTTTTCTCTAGCAGATCTGAGATGAGTGCAGCCATTCCTTCCCAGTGCCTTTTTCCTCTGATATGTAGCAGAGGAGCTTCACTTCTGAGCATCTACATAAAGGGCAGCACACATTCATCTCAACCTAGATCCTTAGTTCAGGAATATTACAGACATTTATAGGACATTTCATCATTTTAACAAATTCTTATGAAAATATATTCAGCACATACTGCATTGAACTAACTGTACCAATTTATTATATATTTGTGGAGTCTGAGTCGGTCCATTTTATACCAACTCCGACTCCACCAAAATGGACTCCAACTCCACCAAAATGGACTCCGACTCCACAACCCTGCTACTTTGGCCACTATAGTGTGGTTTAATTACTATGTGTGTGGCACTTGGAGGGATGGCTTTACCACTACTGTAGGCACTATGGGTGCATTATTACTACTGAGTTACTGAGTGGGGCATTTTTAGTGCGAACAATATAGAGGCACTACTACTAACGCACTCTGGGTAAGAATTATAATTGGTGGGACTTTTGGGAGCACTATTAGTATGGGGGGGGGGCTTCATTAGAGTATTTGGGGTAATGAGGTTAGAAGCAGGGTGACAATGTTCTGGTACCGAGAGGGGGAGGGTGATGGAAAATTGAAGAAAGTAAGATGTCTCTGTGGAAAACTCTGCAGACACGTGACGTGGCTGAAATGTCATCATGGTGATCTGCTTCTAGTAAAGAAGATGAGAAAAGAGAATGTCCTCATCAAAGGATATATGTAATGGGCATGTGGTGCTGCAGTTCCCTGTATGTGTTATAGTACAGAATTTAATGTCCATCTAAATACCTCTTTAGCGCTAGGGATGGGGGTTGGGGGGTATTCTGTTTCTTTTTTTTTTTTTTTTTACTTGTGGGTCCCAAGCTTGATGAACACCCCCTGGCCCCTGGCCACTTAATCTGCTCTGTACCCAGGGCATTCTTCTATACTCCAGTCAGCCAAAAGGACTAAACTAATGCATATGAGTAAACATTCAAAGAGTGGGCACATTTTTTGATTATTTCTTTTGGGGCATCTAATATACAGTATGTCATAACTTATGAAGTGTGTTCATGATAGGACATATACAAATCCTAAAAATATTCTCCATAACCCCATGACCTAGGAAGAATTTATTTCTCACCTACAGTGAGTGTTTGCTAGACTTGTATGATGTAATACAAGATAGAGACCGCGTTAGCAGCAGCATTTTTAGTTTGGCAGAACCTGATAGATTAATGTTTAATTTGAATCTCTGGAACCCTCTTATTTTTCTTAGCTCCGTTTGATTTATGATTTCATGACCAAAGGACTTCAACCCACTGAGAGATAAATAGCAGTTTTCAATAGCCCATGTTAGACTAATCCACTTTTAAACATGAGTCTATATGACCATTAAATCAATCATACACTTAATATAGTTCTGAAATCAAATCCATATAGGGGACAATGTCTAATTCCATTCACTTGACATTTTAGTACAATATTTTATAAGAAGCAGTGATGTGACTTATTCTTATTAATCATTTGTAGAGACTGAGTAGCTAGTAATACACTGTCAAAATGGGCCTCAGGGATGCCAAGAATAAAGTATGTATGTGTTGATTGAATAGGATTTTATTTCCACCAGAAATATTCTTAAAATTAGTGGCTATACTCATAGACAATGTATGGTAACTATAAATGCTAATGACCAACTAGTCTAATTGCAAATTCACTCATGGTTAACAATGATTCACAGGTCACATCACACACATCACCTTGCTTACTAGGTTTTCATTATGCAGTTAGCTCCCATGCTCCCTCTAGTGGTGGCTGCACATCCACAGAATATGATACCTGCACCTATCTCATTAAGGGGGTTCCTACCCTTTCATGTGGCTGCTGTAAACCGAGAGGTGTGGACAAACACAGAGTTTACAGCAGCAATATGGCAGAAATGTTTTAACTGAAGACTATTCAGAAAGTTGCTTCATTTTTCATTTAGGAAGCAAGTGAACAATAAAAAAACTGTAAAAAGTCCAAGCTATTGTAATATAAAAATATTTATCCCGCAGGTTGAATGCCATTACAGAGAAAAAATGTCCAAATTACTTTTTTGTTCACCACTATCCCCCCAAAAAATTTAATGGAAAGTGATCAAAAAGTGATCTACCCAGAAACAAAAAAAGACCTCACGTAACTCTGTTGATAGAAATATAAAAACTGATATGGTAACAAAAGGCAAAGTAGTAAAGCTTAAAAACTATGGGGGTCATTTATCAAACTGGTGTTAAGTAGAACTGGCTTGGTTGCAGATAGCAACCAGATTCCAACTTTCATTTTTCACAGCTCCTTTGGAAAATGAAAAGCAGAATCTGATTGGTTGCTATGGGCATCTAAGCCAGTTCTGCTTTACACCAGTTTGATAAACCTTCCCTTTATATATATATGTGTACAAAAAAAAGTTATTATTCTTGAAATGGTTGGAAGAAAACAAAAATGAAGGTACCAAGGAGTTTAAGGAACATTTTGGCTAAAGAAAAAAACAAGTAACTTAAAGGGGTTTTCCGAGATTTTTATACTGATGACCTATCCAATGGAGACTGAAAGGATATGCTCTGGAAATTAATTTTCAGCTGAGCAGCATCCATGTAATACGGAGGGTGAAAAACAGACACACAGACCAAACACGGAGGCTTCACGGACATCTTCACGGATGTAACTGGGACTGATTTTTTTTTCATGGGCGTGAAACGGGCACGGAAATGTGAACAAGGCCTTAAAAGGGTTATCCAACACTATATAACCCCCCCTTCATGTGCCGGGCCCCTCTCGTTGATTATAATTACCTTGGTCCCCGCTCCCAGCTATACTAGGGAGGCTTGTCCCCATCCGTGGCTCACATTGGCTGCTCCCCCCATCACCTCATGTTTTCATCCCTGCACGGGGAGAAGCATCAGCGGCAGTACGGGGGGAGCGGCGCAGGGAGCGAGGACCTAGGTAAGTATATTCCCTGTGAGGGGCCCAGCACATGAAGAGGGGTTATCTAACCCCTATAATGACTTCCTCCTTCCTCCCCCCAATGACCGGGCCCCTCATATAGATTATACTTACCCCCCTCCCTAACACCCGCATCGCTTCTAATCCCCAAACAGCCACCACTGCATTTCCCTGTCACGTGGATCAAAAAAAACATCTGGGGGGTCTTTCAGCCAATAGCAGACCGCGATGGGGGCAAGCCTCCCTAGCATTGTTGTTGACACTAGGGAGGCTCGTCCCTTGGTGCGGCCTGCTATTGGCTACAACCTCATACACCGACTGCTATAGTTTTATCGTTGGAAAAAAAAATCAATAGAAGTAAAATAAAAGTTAAACCTTTTTGTTCTAAGTATATATGTATTGAAGAAACCTCTTGAGCTTATATATATACAAATATATACAGACACTGTTATAACCACATGAAATCATCTTGTAGCTATATTTCAAATTTTTTGTAGTTTTGTTTGTTGCACATCTGATGATATTAAACTGCTCAGTGGTCTTGTCAGGGACATCTTCGAGCCAATGACCTCTTACTAATCTATCTTGCCTTTTTGGATTATATCTGGGATAACATTCAGTATGCCATTTTGCTTCTGTGATGAATGACGCACATCAGCACAGCTGTGCTCACATGCAGCAACTTGGCACAACAAGTCGTGATGAGGGTGCATGCCTTTGAGCGCAGAGTCCTGTAACCCTACTGTAGCGATAACCAATTGAAGTCCAGAAGTAAAAAGGCAGCGCTGTGTCACTGAATGCAAAGTCTTCTCTTTTAATCCAATTGCAGTGTTTTAGCTGTAATAACCTTCCTGAGGCATGCAGAAACTTGGCATCATTGGAAGCCGTTCCTTAGTAAGACTGAAAATCTGGGCCAAGAAAGAAAGGTGTGGGGGTACTTTCACATTATAAATTCACTGAAATGTGTAAAACTTAAAGATGCTTGAAATAATTAGAAGATAAACATTAATTGGGGATAGCTTAATTGTCCAACCGCTGGGTCCCCCAGGATCACGAGAACGGTGGGTTCCATTCCCCTGTTCTGATGGAGCAGCATGTTATGCAGGTACTGCCATTCCATTCATTCTCTATGGGACTACTGTACTCGGCTATCTCTGGCACTGCCATAGAGAATGAATGGAGCACCCATGCCCAGCAATCAGCTATCGTCTGGATTAGGGTTGCACCGGGTATCGAATTCTCGATACCCAGTCGATACTTTTGTCCCGGTATCGATACGATACCGGGATTTGCCTGTTACCGATACTAGGCTGTGCTACTGTGCAGCCTAGTATCAGAGAACATGGAGCGCACTGCTCTCAGCGTGCTCCATGTTCCCTCAGCAGCACAAGGGAGAAGGAAGCTCTCCCCCCTGTGCTGCTGCTGCTGCCACCAGTGAGAGGAGGGGGGTGGAGGAGGGGAGGGGCTGTGGCCGCTGCGCCACCAATAAAAATTACTATAATTTAATACAAGTGCAGGAGCGGGTGTCGGCTATGTGATTCTGCGCCGGCACCCGCTCCTGCACCTGTACGAAAGGGAACTGCGATCAGCGGTAGTTAACCTCTCAGGTGCGGCACCTGAGGGGTTAACTGCAGCGTATCGCAGCTCCCTGTCATGGGTGCCGGCTATGTGATTCTGCCACCGGCACCCACTCCTGCACTTGTATTAAGTGATAGTAAAGTTCATTGGTGGCGCAGTGCACCCTACCCTGCCCCCCTACTCCCCAGTATTAAGTCATTGGTGGCGCAGTGCGCCCTCCCCCCCAACCCCCCAGTATAATAAACATTGGTGGCAGTGGCCACAGGTTCCCCCCCTTCCCCTCTTCATTCATTGCCCGGGCAGCGGTAGATTTAGATCAGAGCCCCAGCAGTGTAATCGTGGTAAGCTCCCTGCTGCTGTGTGCACAAAGCACACAGCAGCAGGGAGAGTGTAAGTCCTATGCACCCTAATAGAGCCCTATTAGGGTGCATAGGACAAGGGTTCTAGCCCCTAAGGGGCCTAATAGGAAATAAAAAGTAAAAAAAAAACCCACCAAAATATTAAGTTTAAATTCCCCCTTCCCAATTTTACATATAAAATATATAAACAATAAATAAATAAACATATAAGGTATCGCTACGTCCGAAAAGTCCAAAGTATTAAAATATCTCCTATGCAGTGAACGCTTTAACAGAATAAAATAAATAAATAAAAACTGCACAATTCGCCATTTTTTAGTCACCTTGTCCCCCCCCCTCAAAAAAAATAGGATAGGACTGTTTTATTATGGGCTGGACGTTTTATAAAATGCGGAATGCACGTGGCGGAATTCTACATTGATACATCCACAGTCCTGGTGATCTCAGTTTAGACACCATCTTCATATAATATAAACAATGTTGTCACCGATGTTTGGCTCCTACACACCAGTATACCAGTACCAGTATTAGCTAGCCAAGCTACTATTGAGTAATAAATTTAAATGCAGTAAGCTCCACCTTGTGGCGGCCGCAGGTGATGAGATTGTCAGAAATTCACATGAGTGAGGATTGCAAAACCAGCCACCACCACCAGCTATACCCAGAGTAGTGAACAGTGTAGTAGCCTTTTATCTAATGTCACCCTTTTATCTGACTCTATGACTGTATGAAGGAAAGCAGCAGATTTGCTGCTGTGTGTCAGGAAAACAGATTCTGGCGCACAGACCTGTCCAGAAAGAGGTGTCCACCAGTCTTGATTCATTTTCCCCCTAAGTCTTAACTCGTAAACCAGGAATTCCCAGGATCATAACCCCCCATAACCATTGTAGAATAACATGGATGTTCCGTCTGCGGTTTTCCCTTGCAGCGTCCCCTACTGCCTAGGTTCCTATTTTTCTCTACGTCCTGGTTATGTCTCCACACACAGGAAATGCCAGCTTAGCCAGTAAGTTAATGCAGCCAGTGCATTTCCAGGCATTTGCTATGTGACCAGTGGGGACCTGAGCAGTAGTGGAAATGGAGCGCAGGGGATCAGTGAGATGAGTATTGGTTCTTTTATTTAGTTTTTTTGCCACAGAGTTTTTTGTTTCCCACAGCCCTTTAGCACTCTCAGCACTGCCTATGTAACAAATTTTGCACACAAATGAAGGTGTTATTAAAGAACTCTCACAAAAATGTTTATTCTCACCTGTTAGAAAGGTGTATGATGTAATCTGTTGTGAATGTAATCTTCTCATCAGTGACTGTATCTGTGAGCTATCCCCTCTCTTCTAATTGTAGCTGTGTCATGTGACAAACTCTCTGATCTCCAACTGACACAGGACAGGAAGCCAGTTACTTCTCTATTCATTCCTATGAGACTGAGAGTGAGGCTCCCATAGGAATGCATAGAGAAATAGACTTCCTGTCCACACATAAGATGCTGTGTGAGTTGGTGAGTCTGATTGTGTCACGCTCTGGTGTGGGGGGAAAAGCCACACCGAGCGTATGAGGGATGGGAACAGACAAAACCAGGGAACCGGTCACCTCCTGCAGGGGACCCTAAGACTAGGACCTAGCTGACTACAAGTATGAACAATCCTGGGTTGTAGGAAAGTTCATACACAGGAACCTAGTCTAAATGCACCCTAGGAAACCCTGCAGTCTAGTGACACAAGAGAGTAAACCCGTTCCTCCAAGCGTAAGGAGGAACAGGAGACTCCAAAAGGAAAACAACAAAAGGAACAGAAGAAACTTAACTTAAGCAGATAACTCAGCAACTGGATCTCACACCACTCTCAACCAGGTAAGCATAAGATATAAACCGCAAGGGATACTGGGAGAGGAAGGGGTAAATAGGAGAAAGCTAATTGCCAAGCGGCAACAGCTGAGGGGAAGGGGTGTGGTGAACAGCACCCAAACAAAGGGAATAGCCTGTCAGATATGTCACTTAGAAAGCCGCGCAGAACGTCTGATTCCAGACGCAAGCCTACTCGTGACAGATTGCTGGTCACATTACACAGATGAGAAACATCAGGGAGATATAACTCACAAATACAGATACTGATAAGAAAATGACATTCACTACAGATTACATCATGTAACTTTCTAACAGGTCAGAGAATACATTTTTTTTTGCGGGAGTTCTTCTTTGAGCACTGTGTAGTGGTATAATTTAGGAATACCGAATCATATTTCAACACGCATATCCAGATCAAGCCACATGCTCCCACATCTTCCTAAAGTGTAGCATTTAATTTTTAATGTAATGTTTAGATTTCGCTGTATTCTGGTAATTAGCTTTCAGACTGTTTTATCAATTTTTAATGTTTGGTGTGTTACTGCCTGTATAAACTAATATAGTATATATTTATTTCCTTATCTGTTGTTTCTGGTAATAACTAGCATAATAAACGTCTTTTCATAAGACATAACTGTGTCTAATAAATGCTAATGAGTTGAACATTGCATATATTCGTGTATCCGTGTGCTTGAAATTGTTCATCTTTATAAGATTCTTTTGGCATGTATCTTCCTACCAATCCAACCATGGTCTTTGTGTTGTGTAGCCAGTGGCTTTGTACATGACCTATTAATTTTGGAATACTTTATCTTGAACTGTCCCGGAGAATTTGTGGCTAAATTAAAGGTACATTCACATAGCATAAATGCTGTGTATTCACAGTAGCAGGTTCTAATGTAAAAAAAAAAATCTCATGCGTTTATAGTACAAGCAGAGTGAATGAAATTTTGGAAATGTCATCACACCATAAATTTACCGATGCTGCGATGTTTCATGTGTTGTTTTTGCGCCTTTTACCTGTATTCCATTGTTTGGCACAAAAACTGCATCAAAAGTCTCAGACTGAAACAGCTTGTGTGATTACAGACTATAGGCATCAGAAAATGTCCTATCCTGTAAGGCTCCATTCACACGTCCTGTTTTTCTTTCCTGATTCGATCCTGATCCTGATCTGGATCCATTCATTTCAATGGGTCCTGAAAAAATCAGGATCGAATCAGGAAAGAAAAACAGGACGTGTGAATGGAGCCTAAATCAGATTTTTATGTTAAGCATAATTTTTAAAAGATGTTTGCAGGTTTTGTTTTCTAATTTTCCATGTCCCTGGCTATGGCCACTAAGCCTCATAATAAGTTGCCACTTGCTGTTCTATGTAGATTGCATCTCAGTAGTCCTCATTATCACAAGAATGGTTAAAATGATACATTCACCTTAATCTAGATAGCACAGGATCCACCATTCAGAGTATCTGATGGTCACAGTGAGACCTTTCCAGATACCAGATTGCTATGCCCATATGGCTGTGGTAAAGCATATCTCTGAACTGCTGTTCACTGAGTAGAGAAGTAGCCCAAAGAAGATGGATGCCCCATAATAGTGTACAGAAATACCGTAATTCTAAAAAAGTTGGGACCCTGTGTAAAATGTGAATAAAAACAGAATGCAATGATTTTCAAATCTCATAGATCCATGTTTTATTCACAATGGATCATAGAATACATATCAGATGTTGAAAATGAGACATTTTACCATTTCATGAAAACATTAAAGGGGGTTGTCCCACAAAAAATATTCTACAGTTTTCAAACTAGCACTTGGATCTGAATACTTTTCTAATTGCATGTAATTAAAAATTTAGCATAGCCACTCAGTTATTCAATAAAATGTATCTGTATAGCGCCATCTGCTTTGTTTTTGTTTCTCATTTCTTTGACCTGCTCACTGAGAAGGCCGCACATACTCAGTTTCATCCTTTAACTGTCTCCTGAGCTGTGATAGGGAGATCTGAGACACGCCCCCTTAGCTGCAGCAGTAAAGATAGTCCCCTTGAGCTGTCAGCTTGATGTAAATATAACAGACCAATGAATGGGGAGATCTCTTGACCCATGTGAGGTACAGGGCTGGTTCTAGCTTTGTTAGAAAGAGGTTGTCATGTACTATATGGTGTCTGATTTTCATTTTTTACATTAGTCATAGGATAACCCCTTTAACTCATTTAGAACTTGATGGCATCAACAAAATCTAAAATGTTGGGGTAATGTCTACCATTGTATAGCAATTTGGAGGTGTGTAGCTTGGCCCAATGTATAGACTCCAGACTCCAAAATAGAGTGCAGAACTCTTTATTGCATTAAAAGACTATAAAAGAACATACAAATATAAAACAAGGCGTTTCGAGGAATATAACCTCCCCTTCCTCAGGTCATAATTATATGTTAGATCAGATCACCCTCTATTCATTACAAAGCCTTCAATAGGGTTGTGCCTATTCTAGCACAACCCCGAAAGGTGAGCCTTTAATCTGAGGGGACGTTTCATTTCTTATCACCCAAATATACTTACCCTATTATGCGCCTTTTGCTTTTTTCCTGACTTTGCTCCCAGGACCCTTCTTGCCCACTATGTGTAATACCATTGTATAGCATCCCCTCTTCTTTTAACTATACTCTCTAAATGTCTGGAAAGTATGGAAACCAATTGCTGGAGTTTTGGGAGAGGAATGTTGTCCCATTCTTGTCTTTGTCTGATTTTTAGTTTCATAATGAGCCACATGTTTTCTATTGGTGAAAGGTCTGGACTGCAGAGAGACCAGTTCAGTACCCAGACTCTTCTTTTACAAAGCTATGCTGTTGCGATAGATGCAGTATGTCATTTATCAATGTCCTGCTGAAATATGCAAGGCCTTCCATGAAAGAGACTTTGCCTGGGAGCAAACTAGATGTTGTTCCAAAACCTCTATATACTGTTCAGCATTGATAGTACCTTTCCAGGTGTGTAAGGTGCAGCCTCATATAATCAGAGATGTAAGTTTTTGAACTGTGCGCTGATAGTCCCTGGATGGTCCCTCTCCTCTACGTATATAATACGTTGTCTGTGGTTTTTGAAAAGAATTGTAATCTTTGATTCATCTGACCACAAAACGGTTTTCCATTTTGCCTCCGTCCATTTTAATTAAGCTTTGGCCCACAGAAAACAGCACAGTTTCTTTTATCGTGTTGACTAGGGATGAACAAATCGACTTCATATGAAACTTGAATACTGTACAGAGCGAGCGCTCTGTACAATATTAGAATGTATTGGCTCAGATGAGCCGAAGTTATTACTTTGTGAAGTCTCGCGAGACTTCAGGTAATAACTTCAAAAATTAATTTCTACTGTTAAAAACCTCCCGAACTCTGTTTCGGTTACAAGCGATTTTCAGAATTTTTTTATGAGATGTACTGTAGATGTTAGGATATTCAAAGTCTTTACTGATTTATGTTGAGGAAAATTTTTCTGAAATTGTTCCACAATTTATAGAGGCAGGATTTTGAAGATTCTCAATCTTCTGGGAGACTTTGCCTCTCTAACATGCTTTTTTTTATATCCAGTCATGTGACTTAGCTTCAACTTGCTCCTCTAGCTGTTTTTTTTAAATTAGTACCACATTTCCAGCCTTTTGTTGCCCCCTGTCCTAACTTTTTTGAGATGCGCTGCTAACATCAAGTTCTTAATGATTTCTTTTTTTCATGAATTGGTAAAATGTCCATTGGACACAGCCTCCCAACTTTTATGGAATTGAGGTTGTATTATCCCTCTCTGTATTTCATATGTACAGTGGCCATATGGCGTCCAAGTATGTCAGTCTTTTTACTGACATTCATGTGACCTAATGAATCTCATACTGGAAAACTGACAAGAAAAGTGAATACTAAGTTTCTGTGCATACTAAGATTCTCGAATGTGTGAATAGCACATTTACTTTAATGGGTCTGTGTGCCATGTGGGTGCAGTCCAGATAGTACACAAATGGAAAATACTGTTATCTCCATTGAATTATTTCCAAAATTAAATAATATAGCACATTTATTCATTTATATTCACTCAACCAGGCCACATCTGGCCCTGTCACTCACATAGTCACTGATGTGCAGTGTTGTCTACAAACAGCGCACATTTAATGCTATCTGATTGACAAGTGCTGCATCTTTTGTTAGTTCTTGCACAGCATTTTAGCTTAATGCAACAAAACAAATTACAATTCATATATCTGCAGTGCTTTGAAGTCTATGTACGGCTTAAGAGGCAATTTATGTTTTATGATTTTTGGCTGAAAATCATATTTTCAATTGGCCTGTTAAAAATATTGAGCCTTTCTGTTACAAAGGGTTAACTGTTTTTCTAGCTGTGTGACTGATACTTTCACCTTCACTTGGTGCCTATCATCTAATAAACCTTATTTCTAATTTACTGAGGTCATAAGCACTTATTTAAGATAAGTACTGAGCTATAATGAGTGTTTATAAGGTCAGAGAGCAGAGATAAGGAGCTCATCAGCTCCCCAACTGACAGAAAAGAAAGAACATCCAGAGGCTGCTTCTAGAGCATCTCAGCTCTGTACAGAAACAAAGGGCTCCATATAAAAAAAAAAGATTTTTAGCTCAAAATTAGTTCAATGCAATAATAAAAACATTGCCCCCAAAGGTGTATATAGCCTTTAGGTTGAAAAACACTTTATGCAGTTTGTTTAGAATGAAGCATATGGTTTGAGCTAAACATCCAAACAGTCAATGTTCTCCTTTATTCTTGGGTCTTCAGTTCACGCTGAATGCAATGGTACAGTAGAATATAAGACCTAAGAAAGAAAAATTGAAGTGCTTTTAACAGCATCATCAGGACCAGTTAACTAAAATGTTTTCCGCTTCACTTGCTTGGTTTGTGGCTTGTAGTCTTTGTAAAATGCCAAAAGGCATTTCAGTCGTGGAAGGCAACAACAACGAGAAGCTAAATGGATTGTACTCGTAGACACTGAGTGTAGGAAAAGTGAGTGGTACATAGCTGTTCCTCTGTGGATGATGGGAAAGATCCTGTTCAAACTAGTAAGGGCATCTATCAATCATGACCCTTCTGTAGCCTAGTTCTGCAGATTCATTTTTGTCATCTTTTTCACAAGGTTCTTTACATTGGAAGATAATTTGTAGTTTATCGACTTGCTCATTATTTTCATTTTATGCTTCTGACATGCATTTAATACAATACAGTCTTATCTTTTTCTTATTCTACATTTTGCCATGCAGCTGAGCTTAATTCATGTTAATTCATGTCATGTTGGAATACAGGCTGCATAGTCATAACAATTCCTTCCTGCCAGAATGACATTACGTCGCTATGTACATGGGTTTCGTATGAATATTTAGGCTTTTAATACTCAGCAGTGGAATAGCTGAATAGCTAAAACTGAATTGTTGTATTATTACTTGTCATTATTGAAATTACCTGGTTTGTTCATAAAGGGGAAACAGATTTTGTGCTAAATACACAAGGAAAGGAAAATACATACAATGCAACGGCACTTTCCTTGTGTATTTAGCCATAGCAACGTGCACCTGCGCACTGGGATGTGCTGACTGAAATTCCCCTTTTTTTCTTTGTAAGTTTGTACTGGAAGTGTGGCTACTCCATTTGGTCATGCACTCCTGACTAGCCCTGTCTGCCCCATATGATTTTAATTAGTGTAACTATAAAGCCGAGTGGACTCGGCATGCATGTTTGGTACCTGCATCCCTGTATTAGTGGAGGCCTTTGAAGCATCATAAATGGCAAAAGGCAGAAGGGACCCAGCATGCATGTGGAACCAACACCCCCTGATTATACGGAAGCCAAGGTTGGCACATAACAGGTAGGAAATAGTGTTAGGTTCCCGTTCTACAGAGATCACCTTGACGATTTGGTGGACGGGCCCAGATAATTTTGTACAAAATATATTTGCCAAGAATCTCTAATTTACTAAACAAGCATAGCATTAGCTCCAGAATACTTCATATCACTATGGCATTTTGTGCTTTATCTGTTTAGCAGTGTGCCGTTGCATTGTATGTATTTTCCTTTCCATGAGATTATACTTGCCTGTTCCCCAGCACCCATGTAGTTCCTGCTCCCCGCACGGCTGCTGCTGCGTCTTCACCTCACTTGGATCAAAACATCAGAGGGGGATCTTGGTTCTGGGGTCAGTCAATAGCAGTCCGCGATGGGAACAAGCCTCCCTAGCATCCATAGGATTCAAATGCCACCAACCATATGTTCTGGTAGAAGCTGTCAGTTACAGGGAGAGAGCTATGGCAGAAAGGACATGCCCCTGAGCTGCCAGGCTGAAGATAATCTATCACAACAGTTGGAGCAGTAAATGTGGAGATCTCTGGATCCATCTGAGACACACGGCTGGTCCTAGCTTTGTTAAAAAGATACTGTCATGTACTGTCAGCCAGTGGCATACGTTCAATGGAGGCAGACCACACAACTGCTATGAGGCCTGGGGGGAGGAGGCCTGGCACTGAAGTTCTCCTCTTTCCGTTGTGAAAACACTGCATTTTCATGCAGCTACCACTAGGGGCAGCATCTGTGCAAACAGATGATTACAACTTCCATTTCAGTCAGTTGTAACTTCATAAATTCCAATGCTCTGAACTCCCCCTAGTAATGACTGTAGGCAGCCAGCTTTGTAATAGATGGGAAGCAGGAGATTTATCAGTGTATTTATGCAACTTGTCCAGTGTGAATACATTGAGAAATATGGTGATCAGAATGCACACCATATTTATGAAATCTTCCACTAAAGTGGGTAAGGCCAAGGTTGACTTTTGTATTGATTAAAAAAAAAGTATGTAAATTCATCAGAAATATGGAGCATTGCGTTTTACATTCTGCATTGCCTTTTCTCTGTGCTGCTTCCTTGGGTCCTCCCCGCTGCTGTTTGTTTTTGTGGCTGCAGCAGAAACGTTTCATGCACACAGGTCAATGTTGCAGCCATTCATTGGCTTCAGCAGTGACATTCATTGTACTGCTGAGGCCAGTGACTGCCTGAACTGTGACCTGCATGCATAAAACATAACTGCTGCAGCCAGGAAAACAAACAGCAGCGGGGAGGACAGAGCATAGCACATGAAGCAGCAGGGAGAAAAGGGGTAATTGTACTTCTTTTGTTATTTTAGGGCTGTCTAGTTTTTTTTTTTTTACTAACTTGGACAACCCTTGTAATGGAGCAGAGCAAACAACCAACAAGGAAAATGACAAATAAGCCACAACTAAACACCATATATCATTTTAAGCTCACAGTGGATAGTAATTTAATTTTGATAATTTTGTCTTATGCATTGAACATAGCCCTGTATGCATGAGTATACTCCTTTTGTACATTCTGACTTTTCGGTAGTTCTTTGATAGATCGTATTTTCCGCCTCCTTTCTCTGGCACAGGCTTTGAGTTAAGGCCAGTGCTTTTCTTTCAGTTGAGGCTGAAGCAGATGGAACTGTAAATCACTGACAAGCAACATGTTTCTAATTGTGATACTGATACTTCCTCCCTGGTGTGCATTATAAAGAATAGAGATGCTGGCAGACAAAAACAGATGTGATTTTGAATTGCAGTTTTTCAGTGATTAACAATATGCTGTGTGAATACAAAACTATGGCAGGGAATTTCATAGGGAAGTGTTTTGTGTGATCGGTAGGAGAGAGGACCCTTAAAATTGGATGTTCCTTGGCCTCAGTAGCACAGTAGCTCTTTATATTTTTAAGCAATAAACCAGTCAGAATAAAAGGTTTGCTAGATTTCTAATTCAATTTACCTTCCCAAGCTTATAGTAAAAGTCTACCAAAAATATAAATAGGTGAGTTCCGTTGATGTCCAAAATAACATAAAACATAATATAAATTATACATAGTTAGTACTAAGTCAATACCCAACCCATGTGGCAGCAATATGTGTGGTACTTGAACGTTTGTGAACACTTATGAATTTTCTATATTTCTACAAAAATTTGACTTAAAACTACATCAAATATTTATACAAGTAATAGATAAAGATAACCAAATCAAACAAATATATATCGAACAAAAATATTGGACTTATTTATTGAGTAAAATGATCCAATATCACATGTCTGTGACGTGTGAACCTTTGCTTTCAGTGTCTGGTGTGACTCCCTTGTGCCGTAACGACTGCAAGTAAGCGTTTCCGGTAATTGTTGATTAGTCCTATACATGGGCTTGGAGGAATTTTAACCCATCCTCCATACAAAACAACTTCAACTTGGTTGTGCTGGTGAGTTTTCTTCAATGTCCTTTCATAACATTTGTATTGGATTAAGGGCAGGGCTTTAACTTGACCATTCCAAAACTTTAAAGGGAATATGAATAATGTAAAAATGAATAATGAATAATGTAAAATGAATTATGAATTATGAATGAATAATGTAAAAAATGAAAATCAGACATCATATAGTACATGACAACCTCTTTCTAACAAAGCTAGAACCAGCCCTGTACCTCACATGGATCCAGAGATCTACACATTCATTGCTCTGCTAGATTTATATCAGACTGACAGCTTGAGGGAGTGTCTTTTCTGCTGCAGCTCAGGGGGCGTGTCTCAGCTCTCCCTATCACAGCTCAGGAGGCAGTTGAAAGATGAAACTGAGCATGTGCGGCCTTCTCAGGGAGCGGGTCAAAGAAATAAGAAATTAAGTGGCACTATATAGATACATTTTACTGTCTGACTGAGTAGTTATAAATTTTTAATTACCTTCAATTACAAAAGTATTCAGATCCAGGTACTGGTTTGAAAACTGTAGAATATTTTTCGTGGGACAACCCCTTTAAGTTTAGTCTTCTTTAACCTTTCTATGGTAGAACGACTTGTGCGCATCGGGTCGCTGTCTTAATGTATGACCCAAGTTCACTTGAGATTCAGCTCATGGATTCTACTGCCACTGTGTTTCACTGATTGGATGAGGTTTTTATGCTGTCTCCAAACATAATGCTACTCATCTAAACCATAAAGTTTAATTTTGATCCCATTCATCTACAAAACATTGTTCCAGTAGCCTTCTGGCTTGTTGAGGTGATTGTTAGGAAACTGCAGATGGGTATCAGTGTTCTTTTTGGAGAGTAGCTCCTTTTTTTCTTATGCACACCATTGCTTTTCAGTGGACTTATGAACATTGACATTAGCTAATCTGAGAAAGGCCTTTAGTTGCTTAGGGGTTACTTTAGATTCATTTGCAACCTCGTGGACTATTATATACCTTGTTCTTAGCATGATCTTTATTGGTCAGCCAGTCCTGGGAAGGGTAATAATGGTCTCTAATTTACCTTCATTTGAAGGCAATCTGTCTGACTGGTGGATTGGTGGAGTCCAAGCTCTTTAGAGATGGTTTTGTAACCTTTTCTAGCCTGATGAGCATGAACATTTCTTCTGAGGTCCTCAGAAAACTGCTTTGTTTGTGCCATAATACAGTCATGGCCAAAAGTTTTGAGAATGATACAAATATTAATTTTTACAAAGTCTACTGCTTCAGTTTTTATAATGGCAATTTGCATATACTCCAGAATATTATAAAGAGTGATCAGCTTAACAGCAATTACTTGCAAAGTCAATATTTGCCTAGAAAATGAACTTTATCCCCCAAAACACATTTCAACATCATTGCAGCCCTGCCTTAAAAGGACCAGCTAACATCGTTTCAGTGATTGCTCCATTAACACAGGTGTGGGTGTTGATGAGGACAGGGCTGGAGATCAATCTGTCATGATTAAGTAAGAATGACACCACTGGACACTTTAAAAGGAGGCTGGTGCTTGGCATCATTGTTTCTCTTCTGTTAACCATGGTTATCTCTAAAGAAACACGTGCAGTCATCATTGCACTGCACAAAAATGGCCTAACAGGGAAGAGTATCGCAGCTAGAAAGATTGCACCTCAGTCAACAATCTATCGCATCATCAAGAACTTCAAGGAGAGAGGTTCCATTGTTGCCAAAAAGGCTCCAGGGCGCCCAAGAAAGACCAGCAAGCGCCAAGACCGTCTCTTAAAAGTGTTTCAGCTGCGGGATCAGGCTACCAGCAGTGCAGAGCTTGCTCAGGAATGGCAGCAGGCAGGTGTGAGTGCATCTGCACGCACTGTGAGGCGGAGACTCTTGGAGCAAGGCCTGGTCTCAAGGAGGGCAGCAAAAAAGCCACTTCTCTCCAGAAAAAACATCAGGGACAGACTGATATTCTGCAAAAGGTACAGGGAGTGGACTTCTGAGGACTGGGGTAAAGTCATTTTCTCTGATGAATCCCCTTTTCGATTGTTTGGGACATCTGGAAAACAGCTTATTCGGAGAAGACGAGGTGAGCGCTACCGCCAGTCTTGTCTCATGCCAACTGTAAAGCATCCTGAAACCATTCATGTGTGGGGTTGCTTCTCAGCCAAGGGAATCGGCTCTCTCACAGTCTTGCCTAAAAACACAGCCATGAATAAAGAATGGTACCAGAATGTCCTCCGAGAGCAACTTCTCCCAACCGTCCAAGAGCAGTTTGGCGATCAACAATGCCTTTTCCAGCATGATGGAGCACCTTGCCATAAAGCAAAGGTGATAACTAAATGGCTCAGGGAACAAAACATAGAGATTTTGGGTCCATGGCCTGGAAACTCCCCAGATCTTAATCCCATTGAGAACTTGTGGTCAATCATCAAGAGACGGGTGGACAAACAAAAACCTACAAATTCTGACAAAATGCAAGCATTGATTGTGCAAGAATGGACTGCTATCAGTCAGGATTTGGTCCAGAAGTTGATTGAGAGCATGCCAGGGAGAATTGCAGAGGTCCTGAAGAAGAAGGGTCAACACTGCAAATATTGACTTGCTGCATTAACTCATTCTAACTGTCAATATAAGCTTTTGTTACTCATAATATGATTGCAATTATATTTCTGTATGTGATAAAAACATCTGACAAACACACATA
Organism: Rhinella marina; assembly: GCA_900303285.1. Lineage (NCBI taxonomy): Eukaryota > Metazoa > Chordata > Amphibia > Anura > Bufonidae > Rhinella > Rhinella marina. The sequence goes on along the minus strand of ONZH01023974.1, from coordinate 50,107 downwards.
AAAACCAGAGGGCAGCAGATCATGTGAAAATATAATATTTGTGTCATTCTCAAAACTTTTGGCCATGACTGTACACTTCCACAAAGATCTGTTGTGCAGATTAGACTTTCATACCCCAAATTATCTTCTAATCCCAAAGTTTCACATACTTTTGCCACTCACAGATATAATATTGGATCATTTTCCTCAATAAATAAGTGACCAGGTCTAATATTTTTGATTAATTTGCTTGATTTCGTTATATTTATCTACCTTTAGGACTTGTAAAAACCTGATGTAGGTTTTAGGTCAAAATTATGCAGAAATATAGAAAATTCTGAGGGGTTTGCAAACTTCCAAGCACCACGGTAAGTGTTCACATGTGTAGGGCCACTGGTCTATTTTTATTATTGCCCACCTTTCGTTTGCAATTGGTGTTTAGAGTATAAGTGAAAACCTCAGCTGGAGGAACCCCACACACTGTCAATGAGAACTTCACAAACTTTAAACTTTACCTCCATGTGCCACAGTCACTAAATACTTGACTTTGGCCTTTACTGGGCAAATGTACAGGATTACATTATGTTGAATGAAAAATATCTGTCTATAAATGTACATCCTCTATCTCTATAATGTTTTGGGCTGCTAAAAGTTCAGGTTTAAACATTTGTCAATGGTAGCAGAATACTCTTATACCATTATCATGTTTGTAAAGGTAAAACGGGGAAGTCAGGACATGGTAGGGGAGTCAACTCTAGGTTACCCACTTGGATTCTACTCTGATTTGACCTTTTTCAATTGGGTGGTGTAAGTAACTGTATCTGCTCATGTTTTATTTATAAAGAACTGGGGTAGCCATTTACAGGCCTGGAGTTAATGTCAGGTGTTTGCACTGCTATTTAGGTCACTCCCTGCAGATCAAATAGCATTGTGATGTTCCATCAGAACACACAGGGGTTTTAAACTACACTCTGCTGGACTTCATGCTGTTATTGCTGAAGTCTCTGCCCTGTTATATGGCAGTTTACAATAAAATCACGTTCCATCTTAACAGACTCAGATTTTGATAAAACAGACATTGCACAGGCAGCCATATTAACCCCTTTAAGACATAACTCAATTTGGGCAGAAGACATTTTTAGATTTCCAACTTTCTGGATCTCAGTTTTATGAGACCTGTTTTTTAATACAATTTTGTTGCAGTACATTTTGGGTTATTTATAAGTTAGCACTTAAAGGGGTATTCTCATCTTAGACAATGGGGGCATATCGCTAGGATATGCCCCCATTGTCTTATAGGTGGGGGTCCCAGCATATCCAGAACGGAGCGGGGAGCCCAGGGTCCGGCCACCACCAGGCGCAGCTCCCCGCTGCGCTAATATAAATGAATGGGAGCGCAGCGCGGCCACTGCTCCCATTCATTTCTATGGAGCTGACGGAAGTAGCCGAGCCAGCGCTCGGCTATTTTCGGCGGCCCCATAGAAATGGATGGAGGGTGGCTGCGCATGCGCAGTGCGCCCTCATTCAGTTCGGGGGCTCCGTTCTGGATATAGGTGTGGGACCCGCACCTTGAAGACAATAGGGGCATATCCTAGCAATATGCCCCCATTGTCTATAATGAGAATAACCCTTTAATTTACATTCTGGAGAAAATAATTTTCTGAAACAACATGTGTCAGGATAACGACTGTCACACTCAAACAGAGATGCGCAGCCCTAAAACTGCCTGGGCCCACTATCCCTACCTGCTTGCACGGTCACCCTAGGTCTGTGATGGGTAGCCTCCAGCTTTGGTAAAACTATAGCTCTATATCTATATAGAAAATGCACACTTGCTTGGCTGTTCTCAGAATTCCATAGAAATGAATGGAGCATGCTGGGAGTCGTACTTTCACCACAGCTGAAGTGCCAGAGGTGAGCCATCACTGCCCTAAGCAGTGACCCTACAACTGGTGAACAATGCCTATACTACAATACGTGAAGGAACGGCACACAAACAGGGACAAACAGACAAACATAAAGAGAGTTGTACGGAAAAAGGGTCACATTCCAGTCAGACAATAGAGGACAAGTAACACCAGAGGCAAATGAGAAAAACAAAACACTGCAAAAAGTCAGAACCAGGAGATCAATACGATAACAAAATGCCAGAAGCTAAAACTGTAGTCACAATACCAAATCCAGAAATCCTAAGCCAGAGGAGTCTTCAATAACACAGGGAACCAGTAGGGGGAGCAAGAGGGCCTGCAGATGCAGGTGGCGGCCTTTTATAAAGGAAGAAGGCAGCTCATGCATGTATGTGGGGTGGAGCTGCAACCTGCGCGCCCTGGCATTTGGGAACCCCGGTGCACTTCCTTAGTGGCCTGGGATTCCGACGTCAGCTAAAGCTGCCCTGCAACCCTGACTTACCCAGCAACCGATGTTGATACCGCTGCTACCTTTGTATTTTTATGTTTTTTTTATTTTAATGTTACATTTATTTACTTGCATTTTGGTAATTACATTTTAATTTTAAGCTTTAACGTGAGCCTGTCACAAGGTTTGTGGTAATCAGGACTCTCAGTGTCTTTCTTAGGAGTCCTCTCAGTATTTACTGTGATTTTTACTCAGAAATCTTGCTTCAAATCATATAAACCAATATATCACAAAACTCAGCTTCTCTCCCTCTGTCTAGCAGAGTTCTCTAGCAGGCTGTTCCAGCAGAGAACAGTCCTCCAAAGTTCTCCGGATTCAACATTGACGGAAAAAGACACCTGCCTGCCAGACCCCATTGGCTATAATATAATTTATAGTCAATAGGGGCCGGCAAAAAACGATGCGCGCAGTGGTTTTTGTCCGGCCGATTCCCAGCATTCTATGCCAGAACACCCTGACGGAAAGCACAGCCACACATGTGAAACTAGTCTTATGCTATCCTGCTCTTAGATAGGACAGCAGAAATCACCTTTAAAATCATACTTTAAAGTATCTAAATATATGCAGAATATTTTAGTCAAACAGCTATAAATTGGGGTCAAAACTGTAACCTATCCTCAATGACAATAAAATAATACAAGTGTCAAAAAGGCCTTTACTGTAAATGTTTATATTTAAAGTGTATAAAGGAACCAGAATACTGCAGGGATGTGGCACGTGTGTGTGTGTGTGGTGGGGAGGGGTACACGTGTGGATGTTGTTCTGCTTTTAAATCTTGGACCTCACTGTCATCTAATTTCATAGACAGAAGGTTGGTCTGTGTGTTCGCTATCAATTTGTGCCTACACAGAAATTTCACTGCAAACAGATGAAGTTGTAGGATTGCAGCAATAACCATTATAAGTAAATTGTCAAAATGATCCGATCTGAATCTATTCTGACCTGTATGAACATTTCCATTCAGTGTGAATTCCATTATGAAGAGAGATGAATTTATTTTACTGTACTAGAGTCAGTTCAGACCATTTTCATCTTGACAGTATATTCCTGCGATACAATAGTAATTTCAGACTAAAGGGCCTATTAGACGGAACGATAATCGTTTAAATTTATGTATAATCATTTAAATTTGAGAAATTATCTTTATATGTAATGGTGTGCAGCGTCCAAATGACAAGCGATAAATCATTCGTTTTTCCATGGATCACACAAATCTGCTTGACTGAAAGATTATCGCCGCCACATCCCCTTGTCTAATCAGAAATCCGCCAGTAAGGTAATGAGCTAGTGTAATTAGAATATAGCACTCACCTACAAGCAGTGCCCTGAACCCCCATTCAGTGGGGGTACCAGTTCATGCTTTATCACTTTATAAATAAAATCTCAATGACACTCCTTCTATGTTATGCCAAAATCACTTTAAATTCTTCCAAAGTGTGGCCCCGGAGCATTTGGCCCTCAGGTCCATACAGCAACTTTTTTGTTTTATTGAATACACTGTGCCAGTTCCTGCATAGACTGGTTTATACTTCTATGACATATTGTCAACCCCTTCTACCCCTGAGGTTTTTTTTTGCGTTTTTGTTTTGCACTCCCTGCCTTCCCAGAGCCATACTTTTTTATTTTTCAATTCACATAGCCGTATGATGGCTTGTTTTTTGTGGGACAAGTTGTACTTTCCAACGCCACCATTGCATATGAAGCGGGGGAAAAAATTCCAAATGGGGTGAAATTGGAAAGAAAGCTATTCCGCCAAAATTTTACGGATTTTTTATTTACGATGTGCGATAAAACTGACCAGTTGCTTTCATTCTACAGGTCAGTATGAATCTGGTGATTTTTCTTGCATTTTGATGGTGATAAAATAATAAAAAGGTTAGAAAGAAAACAATTTTATTTTTTTGTCGCCATATTTTAACCCCTATAACTTTTTAGTAATTATGTGTACGGAGCTGTATGGGAGCTCATTTTTTGAGGTCAATCTGTACTTTTAATTGATACCGTTCTTTTTTTATCAGTGTTTAATTTTTTGGTAGAAAATGAAGCGACCAAAAACGGCGAATCGACCATTTTGACGCCTTTTTCCGTTTCACCATTTGCTGTATGGGGAAGATTTTTTTATACTATCTTTTTTTTTTTTAGTTTTTTGTTTAGAGTTTTTATGTTTTTGTTTTTTTTTAATTTTTAAAACTTTATTTATTTTACACTTTCTTAATAACAAGCCATCATTAGATTGCTATTCTCATAGACCCCAATGCATTGGAGTCTGAGAAAATTACTAGTTTCCTATGGAGCCACTAGGGAGGCTCATCCCCATTCCCCGCCTGCCATTAGCTGCTTCCCCGTCACCGGATGTTTTCATCCCTGCACAGGGAGAAGCGGCAGTATGGGGACCAGGAGCGGTAAGGGAACCGAGGTAAGTATAATCACTGTGAGGTGACCAGCACATGGGGGGGGGGGGTGTTATATAGTCTTGGATAACCCCTTTAAGGGCATTTAATCAGAGCTGGGATATAACTTTTGATTGTCTATGGCTGTTTAACACTTTATTTGGGTATAAGTACTGTATGCTTGCATACATATTGTGATGAGTATGCTGAAATTGTATTTCATTGTGCAATAAAGGAGGTTGTTTCTGATTTTCTGTGTACTAGCAGCTAAGAACGAGAAGTCCCCAATCCATCAGACAACTGAGCAGTACAAAATGAAGAAAGCATCCCACTGTGAAATATTTCAAGGTCACAGCTCGGTTGGCCATGAGATTTCTAACTAAAAAGATAGAAGGTGACAGTACTTAGAGTTTGGTAATGTTTGCTCAGTGAGCATGAAATGAAATTTAACAGAGCGCTTTCACTGTATTTCTTAATTTATTATGGTTGTTTAGATTTCTTGGAAAATAAAATGGCAGTTGGTCATCCTTAAATTGCTCAATACATGGTAGTAGCCCAGAAAAAGACTTGTTAGCTCTGTTAGAGATCTTTGTAGCCATCCATGGTAATCAGAGTGACGCATTGTCGCCTCTCCTCTCTCTGCTAGCAGTTGAGCCTTTGGCTATCGTGGTGATGGAGGGGAGGTGTATAGGGGGTTTCCAATATGGTATCTTTTGTAGATAAAATCTCATTATATGCTGACATTTTGCTGTTCCTTAGTGACTCTAAGAACTCTTTAAGCCTTTCAGGACTGGGCCATTTTCTGTTTTCGGGTTTCCGTTTTTTACTCCCAGCTGCCCTGGGTCATACATTTTTTATTTTTTCCATTCACATAGCCATATGAGGGCTTGTAGTTTCTATTGTCGCCATTTAATTTGCATAGAATTAAGTGGGAAGCTGTAAAATTCCAAATGGGGTGGAATTGGACAAAAACACAATTCGGACACAGTTTTATCTTTTTTTTTTTTTCCATGTTCGCTATACAGTAAAACTGACTTGTTACCTTCATTTCCCAATTCAGTACAATGACAACAATACCAGAATTAAAATGTTCCTATTATGAATATTATCTTGTATCTCAAATATCTTACTAATCAGGATAGTTTGGTACAGGGCTGTGGAGTCGGTAAGCCAAAACCCCAACTCCAACTCCGACTCCTCAATTTCCCCTGACTCCGACTCCCTCCCTAAGACTTTCTTTGCTGCCCATAGCAACCAATCAGAGCTCCCCTTTCATTTCTCCAGAGCACTATATGAAATGAAAGGGGAGCTCTAATTGGTTTCTATGGGCAACAAAGAAACTTCTACACCTAGACAGTTTTCATACATAAGGCCCTAGGTGTTTTACATCAGAGGAAAAAGCAAACTAAAACATAACGCATACAGAGATAACATGCACTGGACTGAATTGATTTATGCACAGTTTATTGAAAGTTTACATATTCTAAGAAGTACTTGCCTTAAAGGGGTTTTATCAGGGCATTGATTCACTGGCTGACAGGCAGTTTGCACTCAATATGTCTCCTCAGGCCGTGGGTGGTTCTCCAGCAGTTATTAGCATATACTAATTTACTCTGACACAGCAGGAGTTTGTGATCGCTAACACAATTACAGGTAAAGCCATTCTTCTCAGTCCTCAACACATTTTGCTTACTAAGGTCACTCCTGCTCTCAGCCAATCAGATAAGTCTTTCTGGTCTGCAGGTTACCATAGAAACCTGTGTACAGTGAGAGACCTTCTGAAATGTCTATAGTTAATGACTAAGGTAAAATCTACTGACCACTGTATTTAGAAAATGTCTTCTTTTAACTCTCCCTTTATGTTGAAAGCTAATCTTTGTAACTAGTGAGAAAACCCCTTTAATCTCTGTTCTCTAGTAGCTCTGAGATGAGTACAGCCAATCCTTCCCAGTGCCTTTTTCCTCTGATCTGTAGCAGAGGAGTTTCACTTCTGAGCATCTACATGAAGGGCAGCACACAGTCATCTCAACTGAAAGCCTAGATCCTTAGTTCGAATAGAACAGACATTTATAGGACATTTCATCGTGTTCCCAAATTCTAATGAAATTATATTCAGCATATACTGCAATGAACTAACTGTACCAATTTATTATATAGTGTGTAGAGAGACTAGAAATATTTGTGATTTCCAAGGTCACTTAGATGTGGCACCTTTGTGGTGTAATGTACATTTTGAACATTATCTGGAGGTTGCCAAATTTTGGTTTAGTAAAGCAATTTTTTGATAGGGATAAGTTGAAGTCTTTACATTAAATTATGGAAGGAATAGAATTGGTCTTGTAATACACTTTTGATATGATAAAATTGTACACACATAATACTAGTAATGAATATAAAAATGGTAATGTAATATATAATACAGTATATTAATTTCTACAGTTGGTAAAATACATTTAGGGGATCATTTATAAAGCCCGCTGTTTTAGATGTTAAATTGTTAAATCCACGTTGGTGACCCTAACTGGATACACTTAAAGCAGTTGTCTCCCTTCAGCAAATTATATTTATCATGTAGAGAAAGTTAATGCAAGACACTTACTAATGTATTGTGATTGTCCATATTGCTTCCTTTGCTGGCTGGATTCATTTTTCCATCATATTATACACTGCTCGTATCCAGGGGTTATGACCACCCTTTAATCCAGCATTGGTGGCCATGCTTGGCGACCTCTCTGATGGCCAGGACAGTGGGAGCAAGTAAGTGTTTCAGATCCCATCCCGGCCACCACGTATCAGTGCTGCAGCTGTGCCACAGTTCTGCCTCAACCTGTGTAAAAAATCTGGCACACATAGTAAGTGCAAACTACACAATTTTGGAAAGGAGCCTAGAAAACTGTGTGGCCAAAGGGAGCCATAAAATAACCTACATTTATTAATGGTGTACGCCATTATTTTGGCACGAAATGTAAGCCAGACAAGAGTTGGTAAAGTAAAGTATATAACATGTCTCAAAAGATGAAACAAATGTATCATACAGTGCGTACCATGGGAATAAATATGAGGCAGTTTTATGCTGTCTAACTTTAGTACAGTAATAATAAATCTTTCCCAATGTGTTAGCTGGTGGACATACAAGCATGGTATGGAATTTGCTTTCTCTACCGCTGCCCTGGTCTCAGACTTGTGGTTGCTCATAAGTTAGAGTGATTATAGTAAACGCATCACAAGAGATTCTTGGAAGAAGCTTTAAATAAAAATAAAAGTGTCAGCAGAGCATGGTGACATTTTATATTAAGAAATCGGGAAAACCAATTGAATTCATCTTGGAGACTTATGGTCTCTGTGATAAGTATAATAACTGAGAAGACTAAATGTTAAATGTTAAGAAAAATGTTAAATGTTAGGAAAATAGGTAGCATTTATCAAAAACTGTCAAACTTCAGTTGGCAGTAGAAGATTCATTGATATTAGGTGTTGGGGTGGTGATTTTCTATCTGCTACAATTGCCCTCTTTTGGCCCTCCATCCTCAGTTTATGTCTGACTTTTTTGTTATCTCTAATGATGCTAGACAGGGCTGACTTATGTCTCCCTTAATTTTTATTTTAATAATGGAACCCGTTGTGGAATAACAAATCACTGATGTCAATTTATCGGTAAATGAATATTATATGGAATCACTCACAGACCCCATACAGTAAATTCATTACCTGTAGTGTTGGATATTATTCACAGATTAGAGTCTCATAAGAGGAGGTCAAAATGTCTAAGTATCAGATACTCACTCTTTCTATCTCTCCCAGATTTGTCTCTGTACTCCCTGTTGCATTGGACGCCCATTACCGATGCCCTCCTGCTCCCTTAGGTGGGCATCGGTACATTGTTACTTACCTTTTCTCCCTGCAGAGCTGGCTGTCCAGACCCACTCACCCTCCTTTGTTCAACTACAGGCCCGGTCATGTGCATCACATGTGGCTGATGGGTATTTTAGACACCTTCCCCAGTGGGACGGTGTCTGGGCTTTAGGTTCTCTTTTTATAGTAAATAGTTTAGATGTGCTTTGTACCTACTTCTGCTAGTTTTAACTACAGACTTGTTTCATGAATTTGCACAAACACATCTGGCCCTGACCTGTCCCTATGCCCTGACTGTGAGAACTGCCTGACCCCTCTGTGCCTTGCCCGGTGTGTCTGCTTCCTGTGGCTTAGCTAAGAACTACACTGGGACTATTCAAAGAAGTAGATCCCTGGTAGCTCCCCTGTAGCAAAGGCCAGATCCCTGTACAGGGGTTAAAGGTTGAGAACCAGGGCACTGCCAGGATAATTCCCTTAGGACTAACCCAAAGTCAAACTAGTTAGTTGGTGCAGTGATTCCACACTCACTACTTGTAACACTCTCCAAATCCTATGAGTTTAAATTTGTAAAAAAAAAGCCCTCCCTTATTTAGGCTTAAAGGGTTTCTGTCACCAGATTTGGGCATACTAAACAGGATGGCATTTGCAATGTGCAAATGCCACCTGATGCCCAATCTGGTTTTCTTACTGTAATCAGATCAGCCGTTTTGTTAAAAAAAGCACTTTTATAATATGTAAATTAGGCGTACTAGGTGCAAGAGGCGTTTACCTTGCACCTAGTAATCGCCGTGTTCCAACCTCTAGTGCCGCCTCCTGCTTCCTGATTGACAGGGCCAGGCAGCTTGCTCGATGAGCTGCCGGCCCTGTCCTCGCTCGAAATCCCGCGCCTGCGCCGTGTAGGCTAAATTCGGCGCAGATAGTTCACCCGGCCGCCCGGCTCCTGCCTCTCTCACTGCGCCTGCGCCGTGCGGAGTAAAAGCGGCGCAGGCGCAGTGAGTTCCGCCGGCTCCCGGCTCTCTCACTGCGCCTGCGGCAGGCGCACTGAGAGACCCGGGAGCCGGGCGGCCGGCGGAACTCACTGCGCCTGCGCCGCTTTTACTCCGCACGGCGCAGGCGCAGTGAGAGAGGCAGGAGCCGGGTGGCCGGGTGAACTATCTGCGCCTGCGCCGAATTTAGCCTACACGGCGCAGGCGCGGGATTTCGAGCGAGGACAGGGCCGGCAGCTCATCGAGCAAGCTGCCTGGCCCTGTCAATCAGGAAGCAGGAGGCGGCACTAGAGGTTGGAACACGGCGATTACTAGGTGCAAGGTAAACGCCTCTTGCACCTAGTATGCCTAATTTACATATTATAAAAGTGCTTTTTTTTAACAAAACGGCTGATCTGATTACAGTAAGAAAACCAGATTGGGCATCAGGTGGCATTTGCACATTGCAAATGCCATCCTGTTTAGTATGCCCAAATCTGGTGACAGAAACCCTTTAAACTGATTTACTCAACCTCTAAACCCTTTGAACTAAATTGTATCCATTTACTTAAAGGCTATGTACACCTTTGGAGGCAATTTTTGTTCATGATGGGCATTTTACTCATTTTTTCAATTGGCCTTTATTAAAAATATTGTCATTCTGTCAGAAAGGATTAGTACAGGGAGGTGTAAATTCCCAGGGAGGTATACTGTTCAAAATTATAGAGCAACTATTATTTCCTAACTCAGTACCTTTGAAAACTATGTGTCACCCCCCCTCCCCCACACTCACACACACAGACACACACTTTTTTCATTTTTCCAATATTTGAGATTGTCATTCCTAACCTTTTGTTGTCTAGTTGGACCTTTAGAGATCTAAATAAGATTAAAGATTTGTGGTCCAGTGGTACTTTATTGGATCTCCTCCGTCTTGAGCTTTCAACACAGCCTACCTAAACAAGGTTTTACTAGTCTCTACAAGTTTGTTGTTCTCATCTGTAATGAGACACAATGATCACCATCTGGAACCACAGCCAGCAAACTCAGAAACTGCTATTACCATTCCTCCTTAACCACTCCAGTTGCTAGAAAGCTAAGGCTACCCCTGCTGCAAGGCTATATAGACTTGGCTGGTAGGGGTCCAGGTTATGTTTGAGGAGTAAAGTAGCAGAAAACTGGTATGGGCTCGCTAAAAGCAGACCTACCAGAATAACCGAGGTGCACAGAGTAGTAGACAAGCAGCGTCAGAACCAGCAGGGACAAAACAGTAGAGGAAGGGTTAATTGAGAAGCAAGACACAGTCAGATTACCAGTAGATACCAGGAGAATTAATGGAAGCCAATTCAACAGATAAGGAATTAATCCAGACTGTAGAGTACTGTAGAAGACCTACCAGAATGACCAGGTTAAAAAGAGAAGTACAAAAGCAGGGTCAAAACCACCTGATTGTGGGTTAATCAAGAAACTAGCCAGCATTAGAATACCTTGAGAATCACTAGAAACCCATACAGCAGATGAAGGGTTAATATAGAGAACAAGCTATAGTCAGTACACAGAGTTAACAAGCAGGTCTTGAATTCAGGTATAAAGCACAGAGGTGCAGAGCTAGGGCACATATATTCACAGTCATCAACATCTGGCCATGACTGAGCAGCAGACATAAATTCCCTGCCTAGCTCTGTGACTGGACGCTGAGCCAGGAACCTGATTGGCTCGGCTTCCAGCCTTAGGGCCCATTCACACAACAGTGTGAATGGCTCAGCATCTATTCCGCAATATTGCTGTCAGGTCTGGTCATCAGAGAACATAGGTTCTATGTTTTGCTTGGTTTTCTGAGTTTTTGTGTGTTTCTGTTTAGTGCCTACGCCTTGCCTTGAACCACGTTCACACTGTGGGTTGTTTTGGAGCCAACGGCCCAGCTTCTTGTTTGGTTTGTCTACTCAGGGTTAATACTCAGGTGCTGGCTGAGTGGCTTCTCTGAATCTGGTCCATTCAGAACCTGGGGGTGGGATTTCTTCCTGCATATATACCTACCTTCCTCTCTGCTCCTTGCTGGTTTTTGCAATTCCTTGCTATTCCTGCTTGCGTTGTATTGTGTATCCTGACTGCTGATTTGACCCTTGGCTTGTATCTGACTACTCTACCGTCTTCCGATTTTGTACTTTGTTATTCCTGGTTTTGACGCGGCTTCCTGACTATCCATTTGGTGTTTTGTCTGTCTTGTTTGTTGTTCCCTGTTCCCTGCACCTTATACAGTGTATTTCGCAGTCCTCGTGGTTGTCTCGGCAGGGACAGAGGGTTGGGTAAGCTCAGGGCACACGCTCCTCTGTTGTCTGTTTATCCCAACCTTGACAATTGCGGAATAGATGTGGCCCCATTCACTTCTATGAGAGCGGGCAGCCGTGGCACGGAGCCAGCTCTGTGCCGCGGCACCGCATAAAAAAATAGAATATGTCCTATACTTGTCCGTAACAGTGGACAAGTATAGGCATTTTCAATGGGGCGCCCGGCCGTATGTTCAGAACGTTGCGGAACACACGCCGGGCGGCACCCATAGTATTGCAGGTCCGTGTGAATGGTCCCTTACTGATAGGTGGACCATCTGGGGATTCACTGGTTTGCATGACAACCCTCCCAGCACAGCCATGCGCAGAATTTAGGCTGAATAAACTCTTTATATCAATTCTATACTCCTAAACTCTAAACAAGATCACACCCTATGTAATCTAGAGGAAGAAACACCTGCTTCAAAAGGTATATCATTTTGTTGTACGCTTTTGAAGTCTCCACCTCTGGACCCACTCCAAGTTAAGTCAATCTGGGAGGAAGATCTGACAATAAAAATATCCAAAGCCCAATGGAATTATTCTTTACTTGTGATCTATAAAACTTTCAGATGAATTTCCCATTTGATGAACTCACAAAAAATAGTTTACAGATGATATCTCAATCCCTATACATGGTCAAAAAAATGTCCAGACATCCCCAATCTATGCTGGTGTTGGAACTCCCACTGCAGTACTTTACTCAATTTATAGTTCTTAACTTGTGGAAACAGATTTTCCTACTCCTTTAAGGGGTTGTCTCATTTTGCCATTACTAAGGTGAGCTTGCTCCCACTGTGGTGCCTGAGAGTTACGGAAACAGCGTAGCACAGCAAGCTATGGTGTTTCTCTAACTCAGTAACACCATAGTTTGCTGTGCTACGCTGTTTTTGTAGCTCTAATGCACCACAATGGAAGCTACTGAACGGCAGAGCACCAGAGTGATCTGCTGTTTCCCAGCTGGCTGGTGGTCATGACTGTGTCTTATCTCGTCTTAGTAACAGCGAGATGAGACAACCCCTTTAAGGATCTCTTTGGGTTTCCTATGCATTCCAGCCAATTCTTAGCTGTCCTCTCAATTGAAATAAATGTGTCAGGACCGGCAGTCATTGCACCCGTTCTGCTGGTCCTGTCTCTGACTCTGGTGGCGAGGTGGTTGCCCGTGGTCAGGCTTCGTCCGCTATTTCGGCAGGCTCCTCCTCCAGGCGGCGGTCTCTGGCTGTGGATGCGCGTCCCAGGCAGGGGACGCGCGCGATGGTCATAAGTGCCAGGGACGTGGCTGGTGCGCACTCTCGCTTGCGGCCTGTTACTGGTCGCGGAAAACGCAAGCAATATAGTGTCTGTTTATTTTCTGTTCATTTGGTATCTCATGAGTTAAGTTTTGGTTCCCTGCCTTCTCCTCCCAGTCAGCTGGTTGGGTGGGGTCTGCTAGGTATTTAAGGCCCTCTAATGTTTACCTAGCGGCCAGTGTTTGGAGTTTCCTTGCTACTACCTGGTTGTTATTTTTGCTCTGCAGTTTAGACTCTTGTTGTTCCTTGACCCTTTGCGTGTTTTTGACTTCTCTTTGCTTGCTGATTTTGTTCCTGACGTACTCTCCTGGTTTTGACGCGGCTTCCTGACTTCCCATTTGATTCTTGTTTGTCTGTCTTGTTTGTCTTCCCTTCCCCTGCACTTTTTCTAGTGTATTTCAAGTCTTCTGGTTGTCGACTCAGGGGTTAGCCTGAGTGGGCAATAGGCAGGGAAAGGGGTTGGGTTTAAGCTTAGGGATCACTTACCCCTTATCTGTGTATCCCAGCCCTGACAAAATGATTTCTCATATCTTCATGGAACCATATTCAACCATTTTTGTATAATTACTGTACTAGAAAGAGGATTGCCTAAAACTGAAAAAAAAACAAACCTCACACATCTTATCTATTCAGGATATTGTCAAGGCAGTTAATGATACCTGTCAGATCAAGAAGATATCCTCCTTGGCCCTTAGCCAATCTTATGTTTTTCAAAAAAAAAAAAAAAAAGGAATATCTGGCTTGCCTGCAGGTATAACTGTCTTTTATATGATTTTCTGAGGTGCTTATGCCTAGTCTTTTGATATACTGTATATTTCTCACCTACTATTTTTATATTCTATATAGATATATAGGAGGTCATTTATTAAGACCAACGTTTTAGACGCTGGCCTTAACAAGCCCCTGTGCTGGCGGTGGATCCGCCAAAGTTATGTAGAGGTGTCAGCCTCTACATAACTTCGGCATATCCACCACCGGTCTAAATGTAAGACCACTTCCTACCTGGCTTACATTTAGACTATTATATACTCCTAAAACAGGCGTAGTAAATCATGAGATTGCCCTGCCAATCCTTCCTCGCCCACACCACGTCCACTTTTTTAGACCTGGCTTGAGCAAGGAAAAGTCACAGATTGTGACACAAATAACATTTGTGCCTCAATCTGCACCAGAAATACACCTAATATAGACGTATCTCTAATAAATGACCCCATAGTCTTTCTGTGAAAACTCTTCAATAAAAACGTAATGTTTAAAAAAAAATTAAAAAAACAAATCTATGCACATAGATATATTTTATCATTATAGTACATATACAAGTTTGCCCAGATGATAGTGTACTAATCTACATCCCTTCTGTATGAAGCAAATTATTATATACTGTAACTAATTTCACCTTCACTGTAGCTTTTAGATTGTGGTCAGCAAAGGAGATTAATCCACATTTGTAGAAAAATACTGATATGTATTAGTCAATGGAAGTTCAGGATTTTTTCTGTTTCAAGGTTTCAAGTTCCCCTAGTATATTCTTCCTCAGATAAGAAGCAGTTGGTTCTCTGTCGCAGCTGACAGCCGCCCAGCATGGTGTGCTGTAAGAGTACATGATTGGCATGTGATACACACAATCCCTGAACTCACTGATATCAGATCATAAGGAAAAAGTTTTATTGTTTACTGTGGAGCTTCCCTGCTAATGTGGTATAATTATAAAAAAAAAAATGAAATTTATCTTATTCTCATATCCAGTCAACCGAAAATTCCAGAAAGTTAACATTTTTCATGGACTTATTGAAAAACTATAATGAATCATTTAGATCATATGTGATACATGCCTATAGCTTAGATACTGATATGAACACATTGGCAGCATTTACTGTCTTCTCTAAAAATCAATTATAATAAACTACACAAGTTCCTTCGGATTTAAAAAAAAACTAAGACACATTTATTTTTTGTGGATTGTGAAAAGACTAATATAATATATTAGTATTTTGTAATTAGTATTTTGAGTATTGTGGCAAAGTAGTTGATTGGCGTCAGTAAGTGTTCAGAAAATGAACTGAATGGGCTAATGATGTCTGAATATAGTCTAGACCAGGCACTGCCAGTATTCATTTTGAACAAATAAAGCTAATTAGGAAAGCTTTTTATCTAATGTCCTAGGGTGATGAGAACAATGAAATATTCAATCACCTATTGCTTCCACATATGACTTGTCAAAAATATTCCCTGTAATAATGTATATCAGAATGCCCATAGGAAATAGTTACTCAAGTGTGCAAAAATAAAGGAGCCAGTACACCAAGTGAACCATATAAGGGTTTATTTATCATGTAGAGAAAATTAACACAAGACACTTACTAATGTATTGTGATTGTCCATATTGCCTCCTTTGCTGGCTGGGTTAATTTTTTCATCACATTATACACTGCTTGTATCCAGGGGTCATGACCACTGTTGCAGTCCACCAGTGATAGATGTGGTTGCACACTATAGGAAAAGGCGCCAGGGTCTTTGGTGGCCTGGACAGCTTACTATAGTGTGCAAGCGCGGCCACAGCTGCTGTATTATGGGGTGGTCTTAACCATGGAAATGAGCAGTGTATAATGTGCTAATAAAATTAATCAAGCCAGCAAAGGAGGCAATATGGACAATCATAATACATTAGTGCCTTGTGTTAACTTAACTTAGCCCACACTCTGGGAAGATATAAGTGAGGGACATGAAGATGCGGAGTCACTATGGGTAGTAATAAATGGAGCCAAAAACAATAATAAAATACTAATAGGAGTTTATTATAAACCACCCAATATACCAGAGTCCACAGAAAATCTACTAAATCTACTAAACTAAATAGACGAGGCGGCAAATCATAATGAGGCTATTAATATGGGGGATTTCAACTACCCAGATATAGACTGGGAAACTGAAACCTGTACATCTCATAAAGGAAACAGGTTCTTGGCAATAACCAAAGACAATTACCTTTCCCAACTGGTTCAGGACCCGACTAGAGGGACGGCCATACTGGACTTAGTATTAACCAATAGACCTGACAGAACAACAGATGTGCAGGTTGGGGAACACCTGGGAAATAGTGACCATAAAGTAATAACCTTCCAATTGTCATTCAAAAGAGCGTTTCTTCAGGGAGGAACAAAAATACTAAACTTCAAAAAAGCTAAATTTAGTCAACTAAGAGAGGCCATAGACCTAACTAACTGGGACAAAATCCTCAAAAATAAAAATACAGCCACAAAATGGGATATTTTTAAAAGCATCCTAATATCTAAGGCTCCATTCACACGTCCTGTTTTTCTTTCCTGATTCGATCCTGATCCTGATCTGGATCCATTCATTTCAGTGGGTCCTGAAAAAATCAGGATTGAATCAGGAAAGAAAAACAGGACGTGTGAATGGAGCCTAATTGAGAGGTACATACCTTATGGGAATAAAAGGTTAAGGAACAAGAAAAAAAACCAATGTGGATAAATAGAACTGTAAAGAAAGCAATAAATGACAAAAACAAAGCATTTAAAACACTAAAACAGGAGGGGAGCGAGGAAGCATTGAAAAACTATAAGGAAAAAATTAGAATATGTAAAAGACAAATAAAAACAGCCAAACTAGAGACCAAGAGATTAATCACCAAAGAGAGTAAAACTAACCCTAAAATGTTCTTTAATTATATAAATGGTAAAAAGTATAAACCTGAAGGTGTTGGCCCCTTACAGAGTAATGGGGGGGAGTTGCAGAGAGCGATGAGGAGAAAGCAAAGCTACTAAATATCTTTTTCTCCACTGTATTCACTGAGGAAAATAAACTGTCAGATGAAATGCAGAATATAAAAGTAAATTCCCCATTAAAAGTGCCCTGTTTGAACCAGGAAGAAGTACAGTGGCATCTTAAAAAGATTAAAATAGACAAATCGCCAGGACTGGATGGCATACACCCCCGTATCCTAAGAGAATTAAGTAATGTCATCGCTAGACCCTTATTTCTGATATTTAAAGGGGTTGACTCACCTCCTTATTTACAGGCTCCCTCGCAGCTCCTGGGGCCTCGGCTCCCTGCTTGCTGGGGGCGGAGCTAATGGCACAGAGTGCAGGGCAGGAAGGATGTAACCCTGCCCCTTGCTTGTGCGTGCACGCACCTTGTAAATTGTATGAGCTTGTAGTAAAGCTCAGACGAGGTGGCCGGGCCGGGAGTGACTGCACATGCACAATAATATGTGCGCGCTCGCTCCCGTGAAACCCGGCCACCAGATCAGCCGGCCGATAGGGTTTCTGTGCGCTTGCTGATAACGTTACAGCGGTGGCCGTAACCCCTAGAAACGAGCATGAAATATGGGGCACTATAAGGAGGAATAAGAAGAGACAGAGGCAAATTGGAAAATGGACCTTTATTACAGATACCATCCTAGGACTACAAGGAAGTGATTAAATGGTGATTACTGAGGTGAGACAACCCCTTTAAGGACTCTATACTGACAGGGAGTGTTCCACAGGATTGGCGCATAGCAAATGTGGTGCCAATATACAAAAAAGGTCCAAACACAGAGCCTGGGAACTATATGCCGGAAAGTTTATTATCTGTCGTGGGTAAACTGTTTGAGGGTTTTCTAAGAGATGCTATCTTGGAGTACCTCAATGAAAATAAGCAAATAACTCCAATATGAGCATGGCTTCATGAGGGATCGGTCATGTCAAACCATTTTAATCAGTTTCTATGAGGAGGTAAGTTCTACACTTGACCGCGGTGAATCAATGGATGTCGTATATCTGGACTTCTCCAAAGCATTTGACACAAGGTTAGTATATAAAATGAGAATGCTTGGACTGGGATAAAATGTCTGTATGTCGGTAAGTAACTGGCTCAGTGATAGAAAACAGAGGGTGGTTATTAATGGTACATACTCAGATTGGGTCACTGTCACTAGTGGGGTACCACAGGGGTCAGTATTGGGCCCTATTCTCCTCAATGTATTTATTAATGATCTTGTAAAAGGCTTGCACAGTAAAATATAAATTTTTGCAGATGACACTAAACTGTGTAAAGTAATTAACACAGAAGAGGACAGTACACTGTGGATCTGGATAGATTGGAGGCTTGGGCAGAGAAATGGCAGATGAGGTTTAACACTGACAAATGTAAGGTTATGCATATGGGAAGGAATAATGCAAGTCACCGGTACATACTGAATGGTAAAACATTGGGTAACTCTCAGGGCTGTGGAGTCGAAGTCGGAGTCGATGTCCATTTTGGTGGAGTCCGAGTCGGAGGTGGAGTCCATATAAAATGGACCGACTCTGACTCCACAAATATAAAATAAATTGGTAAAGTTAGTTCAATGCAGTATGTGCTGAATATATTTTCATAAGAATTTGGGAAAATGATGAAATGTCCTATAAATGTCTGTTCTGTTCCTAATCTAAGGATCTAGGCCTTTAGTTGAGATGACTGTGTGCTGCCCTTTATGTAGTGAAGCTCCTCTGCTACAGATCAGAGGAAAAAAGCACTGGGAAGAAATGGCTGCACTCATCTTAGATCCGCTAGAGAAAACAGGATTAAATGGGTTTTCTCACTAGTTACAAAGATTAGCTTTCAACATAAAGGGAAAGTTAAAAGAAGACTTTTTCTAAATACAGTGGTCAGTAGATTTGTACTTTAGTCATGAACTATACAGAATTCAGCAGGTCTCTCACTGTACACAGGTTTCTATGGTAACATGCAGACCAGAAAGACTGTTATTGGCTGAGAGCAGTGAAGAATGATGAGACTGAGCTCTGAGTGATTACCTGCAGTAAGCAAAAGGTACAAGTGTTGTGAGGACTGAGAACCATGGCTTTACCTGTAATTGTGTTAGAGATCACAATCTCCTACTCTGTCAGAGTAAGTTAATATATGCTAATAACTGCTGGAGACCCCCCCCCCCCACAGCCTGAGGAGACAGATTGAATGCAAACTGCCTGTCAGCCAGTGAATCAATGTGCTGATAAAACCCCTTTAAGGCCCCTTTCACACGGGCGATGTTTCCGCGCGGGTGCAATGCGTGATGCGAACGCATTGCACCCGCACTGAATCCTGACCCATTCATTTCAATGGGGCTTTTCACATGAGCGATGTTTTTCACGCAGCAGTTCGCCGTTGCGTGAAAATCGCAGCATGTTCTATATTCTGCGTTTTTCACGCAGCCCTGGCCCCATTGAAGTGAATGGGGCTGCGTGAATAACGCATTGCATCCGCACACAAGTGCGGATGCAATGCGTGATTCACTGATGGTTGCTAAGAGATGTTGTTTGTAAACATTCAGTTTTTTTTCACGCGCGTGAAAAACGCATTGAAACGCTTCGCACCCGCGCGGAAAAAACTGAACGAACGTACGCAATCGCAGTCAAAACTGACTGCGATTGCGTGCGGATTGGTGCGGATGCGTGCGGATTTTCCTGAACGCATCCGGACCAAATCCGGACACGCTCGTGTGAAAGGGGCCTAAGGCAAGTACTTCTTAGTATATCTAAACTTTCAATAAACTGTACATAAATCAATTGTCCCCTGCATGTTCTCTCTGTATGCTTTATGTCTTAGTTTGCTTTTCCTCTGATGTAAAACACCTAGGGCCTTATGTATGAAAACTGTCTAGGTGTAGAAGTTTCTTTGTTGCCCATAGAAACCAATAAGAGCTCCCCTTTCATTTCATATAGTGCTCTGGAGAAATGAAAGGGGAGCTCTGGTTGCTATGGGCAACAAAGAAAGTCTTAGACCTAGACAGTTTTCATACATCAGGCCCTTAGTGAGCTGTACCCAGAGAAAAGCCTGATACTGAAAGTTCAGAGTAAAGATATCCAGTAAAACATATGTCATGACAAAAAAGTTTGTAATATATCTGTACTATTGATTTATGCAAAGTTTGTTTAAAGTTATCACTTAAACATGCACCATGTATGAGGGAGTCGGATTGGGAGTCAGGAGTTGGAGTCGGAGTTAGGGGAAATTGAGGAGTCAGAGTTGGAGTTGGGGCTTTGGATTACCGACTCCACAGCCCTGGTAACTCTGACATGGAAAAGGACTTAGGAATTTTCGTGAACAGCAAACTAAGCTGTAGAAACCAGTGTCAAACGGCTGCTGCCAAGGACAATAAGATAATGGGTTGCATCAAAAGGGGCATAGATGCCCGTGATGAGAACATAGTCCTGCCACTTTACAAGCCACTTTACAAATCACTAGTCAGACCACACATGGAGTACTGTGTACAGTTCTGGGCTCCTGTGAACAAGGCAGACATAACAGAGCTGGAGAGGGTTGAGAGGAGGGCAAGTAAAGTAATAACTGGAATGGGTGGACTACAGTACCCAGAAAGATTATCAAAATTAGGGTTATTCACTTCAGAAAAAAGACGACTAAGGGGAGATCTAATAACTATGTATAAATATACCAGAGGTCAGTACAGAGCTCTCTCCCATGATCTATTTATCCCCACTGTGACTGTGATAAGGGGACATCCTCTGTGTCTGGAGGAAAGAAGGTTTGTACACAAACATAGAAGAAGATTCTTTACTGTAAGAGCAGTGAGACTATGGAACTCTCTGCCTGAAGAGGTGGTGATGGTAAGTTCACTAAAAGAGTTCAAGAGGGGCCTGGATATATTTCTGGAGGGTAACAATATTACAGGTTATAGTTACTAGAGATGGGTCATTGATCCAGGTAGTTATTGTGATTGCCTGGAGTCGGGAAGGATTTTTTTCCCCTAAAGTGGGGAAAATTGGCTTCTACCTCACAGGGGTTTTTTGCCTTCCTCTGGATCAACTTGTAGGATAACAGGCCGAACTGGATGGACAGATGTCTTTTTTCGGCCTTATAAACTATGTTACTATGTTCCATGGTAAATGCTATTTGCATAATTGAGACCCCTTTAAGCTCTGATCTGATAGAATTTCTCAAGTCCGTAAAGGCCGTAGTATTACGGCACGCTGATCGGGTGGATGCAGGAGCTGTGCCCGCCCGATCAGCAGCGGGGGTCCGGCTGTGCCCAGTAGCCGGACCCCTCCTGTATGCACTGGCATCGGTGAAAACACCGATGCCGGTGCATTAACCCTTCATATGCTGCGGTCAGCGCTGACCGCGGCACATGCGATGCAGGTGGTGGGAAGGGGTGTACATCGGGTCCCCGCGCTGCTGTGACGGGAACCCGATGGCTTAAATGGCAGCCGGATGGCTTCCTTAGGTACTTAAAAAAATGGTTTTGGAAAATTTTAAAAATGGCTTCTAAACTTCTAAGCCTTCTAACGTCCTAAAAAAGTAAAATGACATTTATAAAATGTTGCCAAGATAAAGTAGACTTATGGGGAATGTAAAATAATAACTATTTTTGGAGGTATTACTATGTATTTTGAAAGTAGAGAAAATGAAATTTGGAAATTTGCTAATTTTTCCAAATTTTTGGTAAAAATTTTTTATAAATAAAAATGAAATATTTTGCCACAAATTTACTACTGTCGTGAAGCACAATATGTGACAAGAAAAAATCTCAGAATCGCTTGGATAAGTAAAAGTGTTCCAAAGTTATTACCACATAAAGTGACACATGTCAGATTTGCAAAAAATGGCCTGGGCAGGAAGGTGAAAACAGGCCCGGGGTTGAAGGGGTTAAGGAGACTTTAGATTACATTTTATTGCAGGATCAAAAACATTACAAAAAATTTTTTTGTTTTTTTTGTTAGAATACAGCTTATTCAATTGTAAGAGACCTGGTCTTAATCAAGAGACCACCATCTCTAAGCTCTCTAATATAGTGGTCACGTTGTTAGGCCAGGTACATATTTTTTACTTATAGCATAGGTACTGAACTTACTGTAGTCTAAATTTTTTCTTGTTCTATATGCATCATGGCAGGCTGATCTCATGATGATAATGATAATCTGCTTGCCACATAGTTTTAGTTTAATGACAATTTGCCATAAATTGGGGGAAAAAAAACTCCTGGCCCACCCCTACTGGCAACTAAATAAATCACTAAATCAGTATTCTACTTTAGTATGAATAAAGGCCCATTTACACAGGCCAAGAATTTGCCAGATGTTCTCGAATGATCGTTTATATAGGTGCCACCGATTACCTGATGAATGAGTGAAACATTCGTTCATCGGGTCATGTGATAATTTCCGTTGTCACCTAAATCATTGTTTGCCATCAGTAGATTGTGCCGTGTAAACATCAGCTTCTGCTGGCAAACAACTAGTCTGTATGGAGATGAGCGATGACCTTAACGATCGTTTCTCCCCATCCTGAGGAGGAATGCTCATTAGCCATAAGTTAGTTAATTAAGTTAATTAAGTTAGTTAAGTTAGTTCACTACCAGTTATTAACCCAGTAATGAAATAGGTATTATTCCATAGATTTTATTGATGTGTGTGCCTGGGAGACCATACATATAATAACTGCTGCCCACATGTACTGATGAAATCAAAAAGTGACACTGTCTAATTTTGAAGAATTATTACTACAGTATTTTGATCATTTTGATGAAGATTCACATCTTCTTCAGAGGCCATGCTCTTGACCTCCATTGAATATTTTGCCAAAATAATGGAGAACAATCCTGCTTAACACCACAGATCATTACTGAGGGTAGTTATATAATACACCATATGTGTATACCGAAACTATAAACACCTATAATAATAACCATACAATACAAATTCATCAAATATAAGTCTTTATTAATTCATCAATATCATAATAACAATAAAAGTAGGAGAGCAGAAACTAAGGCGAAACGTACGTCAGAGTTTCCTTTCTCCCTGGTCACTAATATGTTCAAATTGTGGTTCTATGTGGCTTTTTCCTGGGGGCAACTACATAGTATGTACACTTGTATTTAATGTCAGGTCTATATATATATTATTTTTAGGTACCTTCCTTTCTAGCTGCTTATCTAATAGGTTTATTTGGCCTTGTCTTTTTTTTTTGGCTTTTTTGCTTTATTTATCCTTTTTGGATTATATACTGCCATAATTACCACCAGGAAGTTGTATTTTTATTATCTTCTGTTTATGCGCTTTGCCACCATTTTATTTTTATTATTGTATTGGTGAATTAATAAATACCGTATTTATAAATTTGTATTATAATTATTATAGGAGTTTATAAAAAAAAGCAGTGTCCAGATTGGAACCTGAACAGACCCATTATGCTAAGTGGGATATGTCTGGCTCCATTAGGGGTCAGCGATGTGCCAAATTTGGCATTTATGTTATTTTTGTTGTTCTGTTCCTATACAAAACAGTACAACTGAAATAAATAGTGCAGGAGTGAAAGATGCCTAACTTCTTTATAATGCTGTACCCTAAACTAGTGGCACTTTCATAATCATGTGTCATACAGTTGGATTGTAAATTAACAGGTCCGATTAAGAGCTAGTCAGAAAGATATTTGTAATTTTTAGCAGTGCCCCTTCTATTTCCTAAAATATCACAAGAATGTTTGTACCCAGGACATTCTCATGAATGGTAGTCATTGGAATAAACTAATGATACATAAATTACTGACCCACCACTTTTCCCCAAAGACATTCTGCATTTGAGAGAAGAATGTTCATCTGATATTTGGCAGAAAGACAGGAGAAGAGGGGGTTCACTGATGTGGAAAGCTAGGCTGTCAAGGCTGACACATATCTATGACCCTCTGAGGATGACAGCGTTTTATTTATACTGAGCTACTCTTTAAAAAGGCCAAGGAGGTGAAGTGATGGCATGACTTAAAGATGCTTGCTGAGATGAATATACATTAACATGCAGTGTGGCAATAAAGTCCTGTGCTAAACTGTTTAAGATACTTGAGCTGTAGAACACAAGCTTGGGATGTTCATCCGTTTATTATATTTCTTTTTTAAAAAGGTAGGTGACATGGAACAGCATATTGATGACCCAGCTCTAGAATAGGGTTTCAATTTTAGATTGGCGGGAGTCTGATTGGTGGGAAGGCCTCTTCATTGTCCATATTGGGCTATCTGCGTAGTAGTAGCGTTGCCTCATCCTATCCAGTGAACAAGACGAAACTGCAGGGAAATCCATTTATGTCTAGTTTTTCTAATATGTGTAAATGTACAAGGTTGTGTACAGAATTTTCCCTATTTACAGTGCCTCCCCCTGTGTTGTTTTTAATGTTTTGTTGCATTACAACTTGAAATTACAATGGATTTTTGAGGGGTTTGTAACATTTGTTTTACACAGCATGTCTACCACTTTGCAGGTGCAATATATTTTTAATGTGACACAACACTTAAAAGGGTTTTCCGAGATTTAAATACTGATGAATATCTTCTGGATAGGTCATCAGTATCTGATCATTGGGGGTCCGACACCTGGGACC
The DNA here is from genome assembly GCA_900303285.1 of Rhinella marina. Taxonomy (NCBI): domain Eukaryota; kingdom Metazoa; phylum Chordata; class Amphibia; order Anura; family Bufonidae; genus Rhinella; species Rhinella marina. Next base: position 25,520 of record ONZH01023974.1, on the reverse strand, counting down.
TCCTCCCATCAGGCCATTTGACTGATGAATGTGTCGTCACTGGCTTAGGAAAGGCAGCAAGAAGGTAGCGGCGGTAATGCGAGCGCCAGTGCCTTCTTAATCAGCTGATCGGCGAGGGTCCAGGGTGTCGGACCCCCACCGATCAGGTACTGATGACCTATGCTCTCAGTTTTTAAATCTCGGGAAAGCCCATTTAAGTCAATGAGAACTTTAATGTGCATAAGTATTCACCACCTGAAAGTCTGTACTTTGTGGAGCTGCCTTTATGCTGCAATTACCGATGCAAGGTGAAATACTTTTCCAGAGCACTGTAATAGTAACCTTTTGTTACCGCTGCACGACATACAATTTCTTATTACATATTATTATCTGTAACCCGACGTAGAAAAGCGTTTTGTTACATTTCAATCTGCTCAGCATCCCATGCATGCTACAGATCTCTGTTACTGAGCTGTCATTAGACAGATACGGTCAGAGACTGTGTTTACAGTTAAATCAGCACTTTGAAACTATATATATAGAAAGTTCAGGTGCACGCTAAGCAAACAAGAACTACATGTAGCAGCACACTACTTAATGCACAAAGACACATGCAAACATTGAAAACATGAGTAAATGTAAACTGTATTACTGCTATACTTACTATATGAATATTAGAAGCCCTTTGGGCATATTTTTGATCAAGAATATGTCGGGCCCATCTACCAGCGACAAGGTGTCTTCTATCAGATAGGACCTACACTAACAGTCTTGCCTTCTATTGGGCTTTTGGCTTACAAATCAGGACAATGTAGAATCCAGCAGCTATGGGATACTCTGATTAAAAGCACGAGGCAGATGGGCCGGAGTGCACGGTTTATATAGGGGAACTACCGTGCACTCCCGCCCATCCCACTAATTTACTTTGAAGGAGTTTCTAATGTTTTGGCATAGTAAAAAATCTGTACAGGCAGTACAGTGCCATGCAAAATGCGCTTTATTCCATTGAAGTCATGCGGTGAGCTGATCCAGTAGATAAATTACACAAATGGTGTCCATTTTCACGGTACAAACATATGGTAATGGTTTTAGAAATGTTTTGTCTTGAAATTTTGTAACAGAATAAAATAGAGAAAAGAAAGGAAAAATACTTTGTTTTCATAATTTTCACAGTTTTTTCTGTAAATATTTTTTAAAATAATATATCACCTAATGTCATTAATGGCACAAAAGAAAGGTCTAAGGTGTCCGGTGAAAAATAATATCAACTATATCTAGGTTGGCCTAGTAAGGAAGGCGGGTGAACAGTTAAAGAGGATGCTGTGTGGGTTGAGTGGAAATGCATTACCAAAAACCTGCATACAGATATATAAAGCTTAAATGACATTTTCATTCTCTTCCACGTAGTGATTCAAGACGTATCTTTGTAGTGCGCCGCACACGTTTAGATTGAATGGTGTCAAGAGGGTTTCATTTGAACAGAACTGACCATTCATCATATAACGCTCACATTTCAATCTCAGCTAAACCACAGGGGCTGATAATAAAGCACCTTGTAATACTATTGTGCTAGCATGAAAAAATGCATAAGAGTGAAATATTTTCCTTTAGCCGAAAACCAGCATGCACAATACTGACATTCATTTTGCTGGTTAGTAGCTATTTGAATACTTTGATATAGTTTTATATCACCTAGGTGTACAGTGGTTGATGGTTTTAAATGACATATATATATATATATATATATACAGTGCCTTGAAAAAGTATTCATACCCCTTGGACTTTTCCACATTTTTTCACTTTACACACAAACTTAAATATATTTTATTGGGATTTTATTTTACATGTGATAGACCAACACAATGTCTGAAGTGAAAAGAAAATGATACATCTGGAAAGTGTGGCGTGCATTTGTATTCAGCCCCCTGTACCCCGATACCCCTAAATAAAATCCAGTGTGACCAATTGCCTTCAGAAGTAACCTAATTAGTAAAGAGAGTTCACCTGTGTGTAATGTATTCTCAGTATAACTACAGCTGTTCTGTGAAGGCCTCAGAGGTTTGTTAGAGAACATTAGTGATGAAACACATCATGAAAACCAAGGAACATACCAGATAGGTCAGGGATAAAGTTGTGGTGAAGTGTAATGCAAGGTTAGGTTATAAAAATCATCCCAAGCTCTTAACATCTCACTGAGCACTGTTCAATCCATCTTCCAAAAATGTAAGGAGTATGGCACAAACTGCAAACCTACCAAGACATGGTCGTTCACCTAAATTGACAAGGCAGGCAATGAGAGCACTAATTAAAGTAGCCAAGAAGCCCATGGTCACTCTGGAGGAGCTGCAGAGATCCACAGCTCAGTTGGGTGATTCTGGCCTATGCGAGCGCAGGGGAGCCGAGCAGTACAGTGCTCGTTATGAGCACTTTCGCTCATCTCTAGTCCAGACCTAAATCCCATTGAGAATCTGTGGCAAGACTTGAAAATTGCTTTTCACAGACTCTCTCCATTCAATCTGACTGAGCTTGAGCTACCTTACAAAGAACAATAGGCAAAAAGTTCAGCATCTAGATGTGCAAAGCTGGTAGAGACATACCCCAAAAGACCTGCAGCTGTAATAGCAGTGAAAGGTGGTCCTACAAAGTATTGACAAATGCATGCTTCACTTTCAAGATTTTGAATTATTTTGAAAATCCTGTATCTTTTTACTTCACACATACTTGCTAATTCATGTTGACCTGTAACATAAAATCCCAATAAAATATGTTTGGGTTTGTGGGTGTAAAATGAAAAAATGTAGAAAAGTTCAAGGGGTATATTTTTTCAAGACATTGTAACTGTAGGTGTAAATATATATGTTATATAAGAATAAATTAAATGATGTGTCTTATATAAGTATTATGCATGTTGCCACATTACTACTTGACTGGACTTGCCTGTGAGCAGTCTAAGGTCTTCAACTGACCCAACATGGGTCTGCCTAAAAACCTTTACAGGAAGCTCCATGCAGAACTGCAGTAAACAATGCAAGTGTACCTTGGGCAAATGGTTTGTCTATTATTCGTTCATTCATTCCTTTATCACTTAGGCAAGTAACTTGTACAAGTAGAAATCTACACCAACATCCTGCCCACCATTACTGACCATTGTAGCAACTCTAAAATTCTCACGTTTTTGCAATGAGCCTTAAAGAGAAACCTGTATAAAATTTCATGTTATGGGTCTACATTTAGTTTATGGTCACGGGCTAATGACCCTTGAGGATGGACTACCGAACTGTAGGTCTATCTTCTTTGTGGCCCATCAGATTAAAGCAACTTTAGTCATCCTGTTCCTTCATTTACTGCGTACCATAATTCTAAGAGAAGCTGTGCAGAAGACATGAAGGCAAAACTTGTATGAACAGGTCATACTAGTGTGTGCAGATTTAATGTTTCAGGTAGTGTGTAAGTATAAGATGTATGAAGGAACCAGTCCTGTATGTAAAAGGATTTTGAATAGCTAATGGAGGGATCAACAACATTTGAAGGCGTAGAAGGAGGAAATTAATGAATTATAGCATTTATATTTTGAGGTAATTTTTATCTTTTTTGCAAGAGGTCGCAGCTGTTTCTATTTCGGTGAGGATATGGCAAGAACAGATTGAAGAGGGTCATAAATATGGGGAATGTCAGGTTTTAAGTGATTCCTAGGTAAGGACAGGAAAGAATTATACTGACAGAGTGTATGTACTCCAAATTTAATTATAACCTGCAACAGTGTCACACAAAATACAACAAAAACAAGCCCAATGATGTTCTAATATAGGCCCCTTTCACATGAGCGAGTTTTCCGCACGGGTGCAATGCGTGACGTGAACGCATAGCACCTGCACTGAATTCTGACCCATTCATTTCAATGGGTCTGTGTACATCAGCGTTTTCTATATTATGTTCTATATTCTGCGTTTTTCACGCAACCGTGGCCCCATAGAAGTGAATGGGGCTGCGTGAAAAACGCATTGCATCCGCAAGCAAGTGCGGATGCAATGCGTTTTTTACTGATGGTTGCTTGTAAGAGATGTTGTTTATAAACATTCCGTTTTTTATCACGTGCGTGAAAAACGCATCATACTCATCTTAAGTACAATGTCAGCGATACCAAACATATATATATATATATATATATATATTTTTTTTTTTTTTTTTTTTTTTTTTTTTTTATAACATTTTACTACTTTTGTGTAATGAACACCTTTTTAAAAAAGAAAAAAAAAAAGAAAATCTTTTTGCATCACCGCATCCCAAGACCCATAACTTTTTATTTTTCTTTCTATGGAGTTGTGTGAGGGCCTGATATTTGCGGGATGACTTGTAGTTTTCACTGGTATCATTTTGGGGTAAATAGCAGTTTTTGATCACTTCTTATTAAGTTTTTTTCAGTGGCAAGTAAGAATAAAGTGGCATTTTTGTTGTTTTTTTGTTTACCCTGTAGGGGATACTTTACATGATATTTCTGTAGTGCAGGTCGTTACAGATGTGGCAATACCAAACATCAAGGGGAGATTTTATTTGCAAGTTTTTTCATTGAAAAGTGTATTTTCAATGGAAAAAAAACAAACATTTTTTAATTGGAAATTTTTTTGTTTTTACTTTTTTAACCACTTAAAGGGTTATTCTCATTTTAGACAATGGGGGCATATCGCTAGGATATGCCCCCATTGTCTTATAGGTGCGGGCCCCACCGCTGGGACCCGCACCTATATCGAGAACGGAGCCCCCGAAGTGAATGAGGGCGCACTGCGCATGCGCAGCCGCCCTCCATTTATTTCTATGGGGCCGCCGAAAATAGCCGAGCGCTGGCTCGGCTACTTCCGTCGGCTCCATAGAAATGAATGGGAGCGCACCGCGCATGCACGGCCCGGCTCCCATTCATTTCTATGAGCGGCGCGGGGAGCTGCGCCTGGTGGTGGCCGGACCCCCGGAAACCTGGGGTCCTCCAGGCGCAGCGCTCCCCGCTCCGTTCTGGCTATAGGTGCGGGTCCCAGCGGTGGGACCCGCACCTATAAGACAATGGGGGCATATCCTAGCGATATGCCCCCATTGTCTAAGATGAGAATACCCCTTTAACAGGCTATAACAGCCAATATTTTGATTGCTTCTAAAATGCAGTGCACTATCCCTATAGTACATTGCATTTCAATGTCAGTGCTATACTGACATTCACCAGCAGATTGAGCAAGAGAGGCGCAGCGTGCTGGAAAACACTCAAGGCAGGCTTGGGGCCTACACCAGGTCCAGCCTGCCTGTACACACATCGTCACCCCATTATCGCATTTGCGGGGTGCCGATGGGGGACAGAGGGAGTCCACTCTCTGTGTCAACGCTTACATACGGCAGGCGCCATTGGACATTTGTAGATTGTTTTCTATTGATATCTATGATGATTCTCAATGTCAGGCCCCTGGAGGTCTTGTTAGCGCTGAAAGTTAAGTCTACAATTAGCATAATGATGGAGATGGACAGCACCCTTTAATAACCATCAACAAAGTAGTAGGCAAGAGATTGTACACTGCTCTCAAGAACCAAGCAATCGTTGAAAATACACACAAAAAATTGACATGCTGTAGATTTCAATATCTGCACGGCAAGTCAATTTCTGCATAGAAAAAATACACAAAGTGTACATGAGATTTGTCAAATCTCACTAATTTAGCTGGGACTGTATTATGCTTCATTTTCTCCACTTGACCTATAGGCTTCCTGCACACGTTGCTTATTTGAATGCATTAAATGAAATCACCAAAATTACAGAAAAAATGCACATAAATCTGCACTATTTATTGCAGTTTTGGTATATTTTTTGGTTCGGTTCTTTTGTATTTTTTGTTGCAGATTTTGCTGCGGATTTTCTGTTTAATTTAAAGGGGTTATCCAAGTTATATTTATTGATGACTAGAGATGAGCGAACGTACTCGTAACGAGCACTGTACCGCTCGGCTCCCCTGCGCTCGATTAGGCGCAGGCAGCCTCTTCCGTCCTCCTCACCTGACGGAAGCGGCTGCCTGCGCCCATGCGAGCGCAGGGGAGCCAAGCGGTACAGTGCTCGTTACGAGCACGTTCGCTCATCTCTATTGATGACCTATCCTCAGAATAGGTCATCAATATCAGATCCGCGGGGGTCCGACAGCCGGCCCCCGACTGTTCAGCTGTATGAAGAGGAAGCACGCGCCGTGCCAGAGCTGCCTCCTCTTCATTGTTTACCTTCTCGTCGTAACATGAGTAGCAGTGAGTAGGGATGGCATTCATTTTGATGGGATGGCTCGTTCTCATACACTTGTATAGGAGCGATCCGTTCCATTGAAATGAATGGGACGGTTAGGCGTAATTACACCTGCTCACCGCTGCGGATGTTACAGCGAACAGGTAAACAGTGGAGAGGAGGCAGCGCTGGCACGGCGCGCGCCTGCTCTTCATACAGCTGATCAGCATAGGTGCCGGGTGTCGGACCACTGCCGATCTGATATTGATGACCTATCCTGAGGATAGGTCTTCAATAAATATAACTTGGATAACCCCTTTAATCACCCCATTGAAGTTTATGGGAAAAACCGCTATCTGTAAGCTGCAGAATCAAACCAGCCATTTACATGTCGCAGATTTTAAAATCTGCTTGGCAAGTTAATTTCCACATGCTGCGGTTTTCCCACAAAAAAATCCATGGAGAAAATGCACATGGGGGACATTTTTTTAAATCTGTTTATGCCACTTTTGTGGTGTACATAGGTTGCAAAATTAGCTGCGTGCCATTTGTGCTGTAAAATTTGCAACATTTCCCCGCTCGTGCCACTTTTTGTGGGTGCCGAGAAGAGAAGGCGTGGCTTGGGGAAAAAACGGGCCTGCCATCAGGCTCGTCTCATTCATCGTTTTCCACAGCAGTTTGTGGTGTGGTAAATGGCTTAAATGTATGCCTGCAAGGCAAAGTTATGGCTGTCGTGTGGCCTGCCGGACAAAGCGCTAAACTTTTGTAGAGGGCTGCATCTCTACATAACTATGATGCTTCGTCTGGCAGCGCAGAGGGACTTAACACCAGCGTGAAAATTGTCATTCTTAATAAATGTCCCCCATATTCTGCATCATATGCAGTTACCTTTTAGGGCTCATGCACAAGACCATATGTATTTTGCTGTCCGCAAAAAACTGATCCGCAAAAAATACGGATGACGTCCGTATGCATTCTGTATTTTGTGGAACGGAACAGCTGGCTCCTAATAGAACAGTCCTATCCTTGTCCTTAATGAGGACAATAATAGGACATGTTCTATTTTTTTGCGGAACGGAAATATGGACACATGGAAACGGAATCCACACTGAGTAACTTCTGTTTTTTTTTTTTTTTTTTGCGGACCCTTTGAAATTAATGGTTCCGCTCATGGTCCGCAAAAAAAAAAAAACAATGGACACGGAAAGAAAATATGTTTGTGTGCATGAGCCCTTAGGCTTATGTTCACGTGGCAGATTTTGCCAAAATCAGTGTCAAAATCTGGCACGTATTCTGCACCAGAAACCACCACAGTTCTGCCTTGGTTTTCCAATTTCAGTGTCTTATAAAATGAAGATAAATCAGATTCCCATTAAAATCAATGGAAGGTGGTTTCTGCCACGGTTTTTGGCACGGAATCCACTCTGGAATCCATAGCAAAAGTCCACCATGTGAACATAGCCTTGGGCATGGTCTCCATGTTCAGACTTTTAGATGCAGTTTTTGTAGCCAATGCTAAGAGTGGAATGAAAAAGAGAAGATGTAGCATTTTCTTTCTACGTCTCCTTTGTTTATAATACGTTTCTGGCTTGGACCTGAATGTGTAAACCCAGTCTTAAGCTTCATGCACTCGACCATATGTACTTTGCGGTTGTCAAACCACGGATCCACAAAATACAGATACCGTCTGTGTGCCATCTGCATTTCTTATGGAACCTTTGACTTCATTTTTTCTTGGGTCTTTTTTTTTTTTTTTTTGTTATATACATGTACTTCACCTACTCTAGGATGCTTGATAATCTAGTACCTGTCAGGTCCTGTCAGGCATTTAGAGTACTTCTAAGGGACTTTGCTGTTCCAGTGTACTTTTAAAACTTAAAAGCATGAAATTTCGATAGAGATTTGATGCATATAAATTTAGTTTCTGCCGATCACCGGCTTGGTTATAATGCAGGCTGACAGTCAGTGATGGGGAAGCCAAGAATTGGGTCAGCGATGACAACATGGATAATTTATACAAGATGAATATCTCCACATTTTTTTTATTTTTTTGTGTATTTTTTTCCTCGTGTTAGAGCACCTTCTGGGAAGATCTAAGATATATTTTTTTTTTTTTTGCAGTAAAAAAGTTAATCCAAATGGTTATTCTTGAGAAAATATTAGAAATGAAATTTTTATATATATATATATATATATATATATATACACACACATATATATATATATATATATATATATATATATATATAGTGTGTGTGTACATGTGTGTGTGTATATATATATATATATATATATATATATATTTTTTTTTTCTTTAGAATTTTTATTAAAAAAAATTATCCAGTGCTAGGTACCATAATAACAATGGAATGTGAATTAATGTCAGCAACATACAATATATAGACAATAGACGAGGGGTGCACAACCTGCATCGCAGGACCATATGTACTCTTGATACAATTCTGTGTGGCCCCAAGCATCTGGCCACAGACATGCTTGTCTCTGTGTAGTGACTGGTAACATGTATTCTCCCATTAGATTGGAGTCCTGGAAGTGTAACCAACAACATGAGACATTTATGTTGAATACATTCAATATGCCACAAAATTTAGCAGTTTGTACTACCGCTTTATTTTTGGCCCTTGGGATTTGATCGGTCTGACAATATGGCCCCTGACCAGAAAAGGTTTTGCACCCTTGCAGTAGACAGTGCAATGTGTAGACAGCACTTTATATACAATATATCAGCAACCTCCAGCACTCCAGCTGTTCTGAAATTACGACTCCCAGAATCCTCCATTCACTCCATGGGAGTTAGAAGAACAGCTGAAAAAGTGTGCATGCTGGGAGTTGTAGTTTCACAGCGGCTAGAGTGCCAAAGCCTTCATGTGAAGAGGCACACAGAAGAACAACATAGGGCTCATGCGCCTGTGGAATATGTATAAAAACGTAGCCAGAATATGGCCACCTTCCTAAGGCCATGTTGCCTTCACTTCTGTTGCGTACAGGAACCTAACAATTCACAAAGCTCTGCAGTTAAAGGGCTTACTAGCATTAGAAGAAAGGTACTGTACAGCTCTTAGGCCTGAGCTGCAAGACCAGACTGAACTCATGTATACGTTTCTGGGTATAAGTAACAGAACACTTTTTCTCAGGCTGGGTTTCCATCTTGATATGATTTTTTAAGCGTAAGCCAACAGTTGATCATAGACTGAGGCCATGTATCAAGGAAAGACTTCACGTCTTGCTTTGGCTAAAAAAAACTGCATTAAAGAACCTTGAAAATGGTTCACCATTAACCATCTGTGCAACTTCATAAACTTACCTTCAATGGAAGCAACCCACATAGAGGAACCTGCAATGTACTCCTTCTTTTTTCCATATGAAAACTCAGTATTTTCACACAGCCACCACTAGGGGGAAACAGATGACTAGAGATCCATTTCAGTCAATGGTAAGTGCATACATTCCTATGCTTTCAACTTCCCCTAGTGGTGGCTGCTGGGAATAGATGGGAAGCAGGGGATTATCGACATATTTATGCCACTTTTCTAGCGTGAATGCATTCAGAAATATGCCGTATTGATGAAGTAGCTGTTCCACTTTACTGGCATAGAAGACAGTTAAAGCTGAAGAGGCTGAGGAGGACTTTTTATCACCATTTTTTCATTAAAATGTTGTCCACTTAATTAAAAACAACAGAAATTCAACAGAAATCTGGGACGTTGAACTTTGCATTCTGCATTGCCTGGGAGTGATTGAGATGTGTACTGGGAAAAGTGGTGGGGCGGGAGTCTGTGACGTCCTATGAGATCTGTGTGTGGCCTTGTTCATAAATACCTTGCTTTATTGATTTTGAGTTACATGGGGTTCTGCATTTTTGTCTGAAGCTAAATTTGAAATTCCACTGCTTTCCTGTTTACCAGAAAGTGGGCCATTTATGTGTGAAGGACAATTTAATTAAATGGTACTACATGTTAAGTAGTTGATGTTAAACAGCAGGTGCTGGGAAAGTAGTGACCCACTCATTTCACAATCCTCCCAAATGGAATTCTGTAGGGAGGGATTGTAAAGAAAAATGATGCATTATGGTATCTGCAGAGAGGCCGTCTGCTTAGAAACAGATCCCAGTGCTGTGACTCATAGTCCATCTAACTCTGTGGAGGTGTGCATGCTCTACCCATGCTCCATGGAAATGTGTCTGTGTGCTAATCACAAACCTGGTCCTGGGAGTGGGAGGATATAATATGCATTACAGTCACAATTCATGGCGACCACATGAGGGTTCCTTGTATTATGTGCCATCCTAGAGGCCTCTCTACATGCCTGCAGTGCTTTACCTAAGCCTTCTCAATAGCTGCATCAGGACTCTTTGTTCTATGAACGACTACATGGGGAGTGTGGTTTGTGAAATTCTTCCCTTATCTTCAATGGAAGAAGGAATGTATTTTGTAGAAGAGGAAACTGCTTCGAAATGTTATATTTGCAGCAGTAAACTATGCAGACTATATTTGACAACAGTGCATATAAGAATCTAATGTTATATGATTCCAAATGTAAGTGTGAGTTGGGCCATATTCCTTGACACCATCAGGGTGCATTCACACGACCGTAGTTTTGGGTCCGCATCCGTTCCGCAATTTTGCGGAACGGGTGCGGACCTATTCATTTCAATGGGGCCGCAAAAGATGCGGACAGCATGCCGTGTGCTGTCCGCATCCGTTGTTCCGTTCCACGGCGCCGCAAAAAATATAGAGCATGTCCTATTCTTGTCCGCAAGCGCTTGTCTCTATATAGCGCTGGCCATGGGTGGTCCGCAAAATGTGGAACGCACACGGCCGGTATCCGTGTTTTGCAGATCCGCAATTTGCGGACCGCAAAACACTTACGGTCGTGTGAATGCACCCTCAACTTGTAGGAACCTTCTGTAGCAGAGAAACAATTTGATGACAGATACAGTAAGGAACCAAGAATGGAACAAATTGTAACAAAAAATGATCCATGTTACAAATCCATGTTTGGGTCATATTTTTTTGCATGTGAGAAGGAGCCTAACATGTTCATTATTCCCCCTCGTCTCCAGTTATACAGTGGACCCAGTATTCTTAAAGGGAGTCTTTCACCTGTTTTTGACCAATATAACTAACAGCAATGCCCCACAGAAGATTGCAGACACATCCCAGACATACCTGTGTGCACTGTGTGTCTGTATTACATGTCCAGGAAAAGCACTTTTATTCTGCTGGAAAACAGCTCCCAAGTACCCGGCTCTGCTGCTGCAAGTGCTCAAAGCAAACCAGACTGAAGAGGGGAGGGCAGCTTCAACTGCTCATATCTTGGGATTGGTAGCAGATAGAAAAATGCTTCTGGCCTTTGAAAGCTGGTAAATCCAGTATATCAGAAGATATAGCTGATAGAAATCGAGTTGGGAGAGAAAGCTGTTTTTAGTTTCACTTTAAACTGGGCACTTGGGAGCTGTTTTCCAGCAAAATAAAAGTGCTTTTTCTGAACATGGAGTAAAGGCACACAGTGCACACAGGTATGTCTGGGATGTGTCTGCAATCTTCTGTGGGGCACTGCTGTTAGTTATATAGGTGAAAAACTGGTGAAAGACTCCCTTTAATATATGGTGGTATTGTATGAAAGGTTGGAATGCCAGCTTTTAAACAAGGTCAGCCCCAACCCCCTGGTACTAATCCTAAGATATGAGCAGCTAAAGCAGCCCTCCCCTCTTCAGTCTGGTTTGCTTTGGGCACTTGCAGCAGCAGAGCCTGGGCACTTGGGAGCTGTTTTCGAGCAGAATAAAAGCACTTTTCCTGGACATGTAATACAGACACATAGTACACAAAGGTATGTCTGGAATGTGTCTGCAATCTTCTGTGGGGCAGTGCTCTTAGTAATATTGGTGAAAAACAGGTGACAAACTCCCTTTAAAGAAATATATAGTGCTGTAGATACAATGACAACCACTGTGAGGAGGTTGGGCTTTGTAGAATGTAGTCAAAGATTCATAATTAAGGATGATGCCATACGTTCAGGTTTTTAATGCAGTTTTGGAAGTCAAAATGAGGAGTGGATCATATAAGGAGAGAGAGAGTATAAAGGACAGACACAACTTATCCTTTTTTTTAATCCACTCCTGGTTTTGGTTTCAAAATCTGCATCAGAAAACCTGAATGTGAGGCCGTACCCTAACCTTGCTTTGGTGGAATGTATTCAATTAATTAGCATCTGTATGTGTTCTGCTAATTGAGTATACTATTTCTGGTTGTCGGACTATCAGATAATAATGTGCTTATTAGAAAACAGCTTACAAGTTATTGAATTCTACGTATGAGCTGGTATTCCGCTTGTTATTACTTTAGTGATTTTCCTGCCCTCTCCTGGCCTTTTTGCACCACTAGATTTACTTACAAGTCAATAATTGACCTTACTCACAATGTAGTGTCCTGATGTAGGATTTATAATTCTGTTCTGTAATCAACAGTATTGACCGTTATAGTGACTCTTATACTCTATCGGCTTCCATACCTCGGTTCCATTTAGATTTATTCTTGACAATTTTATGCCGCAGGGACAAATGCCACTATGTGGTTATTTCTATCAGGATCATCTGATTATATCTTATGTTATGTAGCTATTATTTTAGAGGTACCTGTAGACCAGTGTTCCTCAACTCCAGTCCTCAGGACCCACCTGCCAATCAGGTTTCCAGGATTTCCTTAGTGTTGAACAGGTGATATAATTAGTGTCCATCCATTAGGACTTACTACAGGTATTCATTCTGTGGGATATTCTCAAATCCTGACCGACAGGTGGGCCCTGAGGACTGGAGTTGAGGAACACTGTTGTAGACAATAATTCTTCTTTCTTGACAAAGTTCCCTTTGATGAAGTATTTCTTTGGCCAAGTGATTAAAAAAAGCCTCTGGATATTATAACATTGTTTCTGTTGCTTAATTATAGCCATATATTTTATGTCAGCGTTTTATAGAGCAGAAGAAGCTGAACATTCATCTAAATCTCTGCTCATTCTGATCTTAGAAGTCCTGTGGGTGGTCCTACTCAGTGACTAACAGCTCTAGCTGTATGACTTTGTATATAGAGATAGCTGCCAGTCATGGACAGGACCACCTATATGACTCCTGAGATCAGAACGACCAGAGATTTAAGATGAATAAATTACAAGTTTTGCTCACTGTTTCCTATAAAACTATATAATCCATCTGCCCAGCTCCTTCTGCTCTGCAACATGCTGCCTGCAGATTGCACTGCACTTTCATGGTGAGAGGTTCGCTTTAAAAGACCACAGAAACGCAGAATAAATTTTCTACTTCATATGACTAGAGGACACATTACTATTAGAATTTGTAAAAAAAATGTATCCATTATATTCTCTAGTCACTACAGTATAGCAATTTATCACTTCAGTGACTAATGTCCTGATTTAACTCTTTTCAATGGAAGGGTGAGATCTGCAGCAAAACTGCATCAAATCCACCATCATTAGACATTGCGGATTATGGTGGGAATATGCTGCAGAAACGCACATAAATCCTCATGGAAATTTGTGTGGATTTAATGTGCATTCACCACACCCATGTGCAGGTGGCCTAAAGGAGTTTTCCAAGACTTTAAGGGCTCATGCACACGTACATGTGCTGTCAGTGCCCGTACTGTGGGGCCACCGCATTCAGATCGCGGACCCATTCTGCATACACTACTTTTTTGCAGTGCGGAGGCATGGCCAGAAACACCACGGAAGCACACCGTAGTGCTTCCGTGGTGTTCCGATCTGTGCCTCCACTCCGCATCTCCGCGATTGCGGACCCATTGAAGTGAATGGGTCCACGATCCGTGATGCCGGCTGCACAAGGCTGGTGCCCGTGTATTGCGGACCCGGCGTATGCGAGCCGCAATACGGCCACGGGCCGGCACCAGCCATGTGCATGAGCCCTAATACTGATAACCTATCCTCAGGACAGGTCATCAGTATCTGATGGGTGGGAGTCCGACACCTGAGACCCCCGCTGTTTGAGAAGGCATAGTAACGCCGCTTTCTTCTCTATGCGTTTCCTAGGCCAGTGACGACATTGTCATCGGTCACGTGGTCTAGGAACAGAAGTGAATGGGGCTGAGCCTGATACCAAGCACAGCCGCTATGCAATGTCTTCTCTAACAGCTGATCAGTGGGGGTCCCAGGTGTTGGACCCCCACGATCAGATACTCAGAAAACTCTTTTAATGCACAGCCTGAACTTTCTGGAGGTGGATTTTCTCGAAATGTAATGCCGCTGGTATGATGTGCTAGCTAATACTTTTCTAGCCCAAACCTAGAATATTGTTAACTGCTTCCCTGAAGTGGAAACTTTTGCCTGTAGTTTCTGAAACAGATGTGAATCTAATAAGCAGCCTGTAAGATGCAATTTGTAAGCAGCTGCTGCGCTTCCCTTTTCCCGGACTCATAAAAGCAGAGTTCTTCTTTGGTCTGTGTGACAAATGGGGCACCTTTAATGTGGGAGCTGTTTACTCTGCTTCTGTTTAGACAGGTAAAGGCAGCGGGGCAGTGAATTTTTATACTACCGCATGGCTTTCTAGATAAAAATCCTTCACTACGCTCATTCTGTCATCATGATTCATTTGAAGAATGTTTTGATGCCTGAGAAATGTGGAGATGAAAGGGTCATGCCTAAGGACATCCGCAAAGATTTGGACTGTGCCTCGTAATGGTAATAAAGACCAAAACTCCGCTGCCAGCGGGATCCAGAAAGGACACTTACAGTGCAAATAAGCTATAAAACCTAATGACTGCTGATAAAAGTGGCATAAAAGCAATAGGCAACAGAATGGATATGATTGCCACCACTGAGCTATAATCCATGCAGGAGGCATCAGTAGCAATGTGTTGTTTTTTTCTTAAAGTAGAACAATTTTTCATACTTAGGTGTTATTTAAGGCAGCTCTCTGGGACTATATAGTAATGTGTACTGAAAAGATCACACATTACATTGACACTGATATATTATGTTTGTGCAACACTTGGACAGACCCCTGTATTGTGTGTTATACTCTATGTAAACATATACAGAGGCTCCTGTATTCCCTGAATCTGAGCTTGATGAAGCTTAGCATAGGTTAGTCTTTAGTCATTAACATCTACTCAGCATGGGTTTTCTGGTGCGCCTTGCCCATATGTCTTCAGCTCTCCGTGGCTTTGGGGCTCATTCACACGAACATATTTTTGGTCCGCATCGGTCATATGCTGGGTCAGTATACTGGACATGCCTAAGGTCTGTATCACTCAAACAGATTATCTGACCAATATCTGTCCAATCAGGCTAATAGTTAGTGTGTATAACAAAAGATCTGTGTGTGTAATTGGCCATGTGACCAATAATTGGTCAGAAAATCTGTCAGATAATCTGTTGGTGTAATACAGCCAAAAAGGATTAAACATGGTGCTGCTCTCATGATGTGGATGATCTCAGCTGTGCGGCAAGAACTGCACCTAATGACATGGTGTGAATAGGGCCAAACATGTCAAATGAAAAATGTCAAGTTGAATTAGCACAGTTTTCTGTCTGACACTCGAGACAAAACAAATCTGGAAGAGCCATTCTTATAACTCTGTGTTGTGCTCTTCCACTATTATTCCTCCTTGGAATTTATGGATAAAAGGCGTGTGTCCATGCTAGTTTGGTATTGTCAGCACAAGTATGCAGGGACACACTCTCACCTGGTAAGACCCAGTAGTCAGTTTATTCATAGATTACTAGGAGGAATAAAATAGGAATGGCACAATTCTAAGTAGATGCTCCAGTTTTATCTCCTGGGCTGGAGTATAGTTGATAAAACGGATGTGTTGAGACGTGACAGGTTCTCTTTAAGATTTTTAAAGCTATGACATTGCGGCCTTACATCTCATTCATTCAAATTCATCCTGGAATGGCCGCCCGCAGGACTATTGTCCTGCACTCATATGATCTTGTGAGTGCAGGACAATAATCCCGCGGGCGGCCCGACATGCACATAACCATTGTAATCTATGATGATCAATGGCGCTCCGGGACATCTGGCCCACTCACAGACCGTATGTCTTGGAGGGCATATGGATGTGTGCAAGGGCCCTAATGCTGGCATAAGAAATGCCATTCTCAATGAATACCCCCAAAATTGTCTAGTGTTGTGTTAAAGAGGACCTGTCACCACTCCTGACATGCCTGTTTTAATAGCTTCATGCATTCCCCATGTAATAACAATTCTGGAGCATCTATTCTTATGGCTCTATGTTGTGCCACTCCTTTATTATTTCTATTAGATGTTATGACTGAATTTCTAGCAGTCTGCAGTAAGGGTACAGAGGGGTGGTAACCAGTTGGGGATGTGTACCTGCACAGTCTGAAAATGGCAGCACTGATTGGATAGACTGAGTCTGTGCAGGGACACACCCTCCAACTGGTTACCACCCTCGGTACCCTTACTGCAGACTGCTAGCAATTCAGTCTTAACATCTAATAGAAATAATACAGGAATGGTACGACACAGAGCGATAAGAATAGATGTTCCAGAATTGTTATTACATAGGGAATGCTTGAAGCTATTGAAACAGGCATGTCAGGAGTGGTGACAGGTCCTCTTTAAACCTTTGCTTTATTGCAGTCACATAATAAAGTCTACAGGCTGGAGTTCAGATTTGCAGTAGTGATGTACAAGAAATGTGGATCCTTTAGCCGCAGCAGTGCAGAAACCGGAAAATGTGAAGTGAACATAAATGGTCAAGTCCAGGAACACCAAAGGAGAAATGTCAGGCTAGTTTCACATTTGTGTTTAACGGATCCAACAAGCTGTTCCATCAGAAAACAGCCTGCCAGAGTTCACCGTATCTGGCCTAGACGGATACTGCTGTCCACTGCCAGTCCCCATTGACTATAATAAGCACTGTGTTTCAACCGGACAGGCTGAATGCACCAGTTTTTGTCCAGGCGAAACCAAGAATTCATACGCAAACCGGATGGATCCTCGTTGGATCCACTTAAAGAGGACCTTTCATGTGTTTGAGTTACTTTAGTTAAATACCTTTATTGGTAGGGCAACCCCCGCTGCTTTGACACGGGGTTCGGTTTTTCAAAATATCTCTTCTGCACCCCGTTCTGCTCCCCTGTATTTCTCCCGCTCAGTATGCTAATACTGAGCATCGGAACAGGGAGGAGGAGACGCCCGGGTTTCTCAATGGGTGTCTCCTTCTCCCTGGCTGTGCTGCGATCCAATCACATTGGAGAGCGACACAGCCAAGGAGTTTTTTTCTCCCTGGCTGTGACGCTCTCCGATGTGATTGGATCGCGGCACAGCCAGGGAGAAGGAGACGCCCATTGAGAAACCCGGGCGTCTCCTCCTCCCTGTTCCGATGCTCAGTATTAGCACACTGAGCGGGAGAAATACAGGGGGCAGAACGGGGGCGCAGAAGCGATATTTTGAAAAACCGAACCCCGTGTCAGAAGCAGCGGGGGTTGCCCTACCAATAAAGGTATTTAACTAAAGTAACTCAAACACATGAAAGGTCCTCTTTAAAGTCAACCGGGGGTGAATGGCAGTATCTGGCTAGCCCAGATCCAGTGAACTCCAGCAGGCTGTTTCTGCAATGCAAATGTAAAACTACCCTAAGTAACCTGAGTCCAGACTGTTATGTAGTCAAGAATGGTTAACACATTAGAAATAATATTGCAGCAGAACAAATTGCTTTTGCTAGTATAGCAGTGTCTGGCTGAGTAATACAGACTGAACTTACAGTAGTGGTGCTGGATTTGTAACCAGAATAGCAGAGTAGGTGCAGACATGAATAGACCACCTGGGTCAAATGGCATCCCCCCAGCGGAGGAGAGGTCAGAAGCTGTGCAGTTCATGACATCTCATCATATGTTAAAGAGTAAGGCCTCTTCCACACTAGCGGCAGTCCGGATCCGGCAGGTGAAGGGTGCCGTCGGATCTGGACTGCCGCAGCGACATGTGTGGGGCCGGAACCGCGTTCCGGCCCCACACATGTCACACAGTACCATATGCAGACATACATACACATACACACAAACACATACATACTTACATACTCCAGGCAGGCAGGCCACACGTCTTCACGCCCAGGAGGCGCGCAGCTATGACGATTCCCCACAGCACCCTCTGCTGGGCGCTGTAGGGAATCGTCATAGCGGCGCGCCTCCTGGGCATGAAGACGTGCGGCCTTCCTGCCTGGAGTATGTAAGTATGTATGTGTATGTATGTCTGTATGTATGTCTGTCTGTATGTATATGTCTGTATGTGTAGGTGACGGATCCGTCCTGAACTCCATTGAAAGTCAATGGAGGGCGGATCCATTTACCATTGTGGTCACACCAGACGGATCCGTCCCCATTGACTTGCATTGGGGGTCATTCCGGATCTGTCTTGGTGCGGATGCCTGTACCGGAGAGAAAACCGCAGCATGCTGCGGTTTGTTCTCCGGTCTGAAGATGGAACGGAATGCTTTCAGGAGCATTCCGTTGTCTTCAGTTCAGTTTTGTCCCCATTGACAATGAATGGGGACAAAACTGAAGCGTTTTATTCCGGTATTGAGCCACTATGACGGAACTCAATACCGGAATTTAAAAACGCTAGTGTGAAAGTAGCCTAACTACATTTTTTTTTTTTTTGATATGTCATAGGGACATATCAGAAGTGTTGATCAGCGGGGGTCCCATCTCTGAAACCCCCACCAATCACTAGAACGAGGGGTCAGAAGTGCTCAGCCGAGCGTAGCTTCTCCTCACTGCTGACCGTGAGACTGTAGACGAACTCATACTTTCTATTGAGTTTACAGTCTACAGTCTTGCGCTCAGCAGCAAGGAGAAGCTGCGCTTGTCTGAGCGCTTCTGACCCCTCGTTCTCGTGATCGATGGGGGTCTCAGAGCTGGGACCCCACCGATCAACACTTCTGTCCCTATGACATATCAAAAATTGAAAAAAGGTGTAGTTACTCTTTAACATTTTTTGCTTCATTTGACTATTACAGACTGCATTATTAGAGAACAGTAACTTAGTTATTCATTTTTTTTTCAATTTCCTGTAAAATTATCATCCTTTTAAAACATGTAAGTAAACAGGCAACTCTGAAGGACATCCTCTCATTGAACTACAATTTGTTCCATGCCATTGGGTTCAAAGTCTTTGTGTAAACTCTGCAGAGATACCGTCCATATTCAACGTTTCACTAGAATTACATATTGTCCTCAAAACAGACAAGAATGGGACATGTTCTATATTATGCAGAATGGACACACGGATGCGTTTTTTGCACACCCATATAAATCAATAGGTCATTGTGCAATTTTCAAAAAATTGGGATCAAACGTGGACCCTAAATACAGTTGTGTACATGAGGTCTTGACTTGTGTGTTTTCAGGTGGTACCCTCTAAGTTCCTGTACTAAAATGTTTTTGACACTTATGCATTCTGGCTTGGTTTACAAAATGTCAAGAACACACTTGAGTAAAATATTTCTGAATTCTTGGCTGTAGTAAATGATTAAACTGAGAGAGATTAGCTGTCTTCTTCTGTGTTACACCTGTTGAGCCTTTGCCCCACAAGACATTGCAAGCCTCCAAGAGGTCACTAATTATATCTGCCCTATGTTTGGTTCACATAAGTCAGTGTAGCTGCGCTGTGTGGGAGTAGATGCATTGAAAAGTTCAGGGTGATGTATATTTCACACATTTTAATAGCACTATATGTAAAAATAAAAAATTGTTCAGGTTTTTTAATGCAGTTTTTGAAGCCAAAAACTCAATGGGGCGTTCCTACCAAAAGTGGTCCAGTGGAGCATAACTGAAGGGATAGATAAGGCGTGGGCAGTGAAGGCTAGTCTGTCTGGTCCAGTCCTACTAAAATGCTAGTGTAGCACTAATTCCAAAAAAAGGTGCTAGAAAATGTAGTGCATTGCAGATTGCCATTTGTAGGGCTGTTGAGCTGCAGACTAGTCAGAGTGTCCATACTGACCCCTAGTCACCAAAAGTGGCTACAATGGGCACCTGAATATCAGAACTGAACTATAGAGCAATGGAACAAGGTGGTCTGTACTCATTAATCATGTTTTCTTTTACATCACATTGACGGATGGGTGTGAATGTCACTTTCCTAGTGAATAGTTGGCATGGGGATACACTATGGGAAGTAGACATTTTTGCAGAGACAGTATGCTGCTGGAACAGTTGGGTTCAGGAATTCATGTGGATGTTACTGTGACATGTACTTGCTATCATGGCAGTACAATTACTGTCAGTAATCTCTTTCTTCAAATTCGCTAATTAATTGTAGTCTATGGGAGAAGCGATCAGATGATCACATGTTCAAGTCCCCTAGGGGGACTTAAATAAAAGTGAATAAAGGTTTTAAAAATGTAAAAAAAAATAAACATTCAAATCACCTGCCTTTTGCTACATTACAAATAAACAATTTAAAATTTACATCATTAGCATTGCTACATCCCAAATTGTCCATATTATTAAAATATAAAAATATTCATGAACACCATACATCAACACCGTAATGGAAAAGAAAAATCAAAATTGATCAAAAACTCATACACACTCCAAAATGGTATCAATAAAAACTATAGATCGCCTCGCAAAAAAAGAGCCCTCACACAGCACCATAGACATAAATATAAAACAAATTATGGGGGTCAGAATATGGCAACGCAAAGTAAAAAAATCAGTTTTTATTTTAAATATTAAAACAAAAAAATATATAAAAATGTGGTATCACTGTAATTGTACAGACAGGTTAATTTTACTGGAAAACCATAAAAATTAAACCTATAAAACTATAGTGGAATTGGGTTTCTTTCAATTCTACACCATTTGGAATTTTTTCCCCCCTTCCATTACATTGTATGCAATATAGAAAAACAAGCCCTCATACTGCCATGTGAACAGAAAAATACAAAAGTTATGGCACTGGAAAAGCTCAGAGTAAAAAATGAAAACGCAGAAACAAAAAATTCCTTAAAGGGGTTGTCTCACTTCAGTAAGTGACATTTATCATGTAGAGGAAATTAATACAAGGCACTTACTAAGGTATTGTGATTGTCCATATAACATTTTTGATATATGTGTGGTCATGTTTATAGGAGAGATTTTTTTTTCTCTAAATATGCCATATTGTATCTATCCCTTTCTGTTTTTAATAGGTACTCCTGGTAATTCTTTTATCATTGTATTAAATAAAGTTTGGATTGATGTTCGGTATAATCTTGTTCAGCACCGTCATATTGTAGCTGGTAGGCTTTGTGGGTGCATTTGGGACCTGTTTGTGTCTTGGATTGGAACAGAATCTTTGTAAATAGTATGGTACTCTTGTGTATACTGCTCCTTTAGGCAATAATACTGTAGTGTATAATGGCCTGTAGACAATAGTACCATAATCTTGTTTACTGTATGCTGGACTTGTAGGCAATAGTACTATAGTCCTGTGTACTGTATGCTGGTCCTGTAGATAATAGTACTATAGTCCTGTGTACTGTATGCTGGTCCTGTAGATAATAGTACTATAGTCCTGTGTACTGTATGCTGGTCCTGTAGATAATAGTACTATAGTCCTGTGTACTGTATGCTGGTCCTGTAGATAATAGTACCATAGTCTTGTGTGCTGCATGCTGGTCCTATAGGTAATAGTGATCCCTCAGGATACAATATTTTCAACATACAATGGTCTTTTCTGACCCATCGTAAGTTGAAACCAGACTCCACATACAATGTCTCAGACTCAGATCCAACTAATCAAGGCCACTTCTCTGGTAAAATAGCTGTATATATGTATATAATGACTGTTATATGTAAGGATTTGTTTTGTCAGTCTTAGTTATCTGCTTATTTTTCTTAAATCTTCATTTTCTCTCATCTTGGATGACATTTTGGGGCTTTGGTATGTTTCAACATACTGTAGATATGGCCCTGTAGATAATAGTACTATAGTCTTGTGTACTGTATGCTGTCCTGTAGGTAATAGTACTATAGTCTTGTGTGCTGTATGCTGGTCCTGTAGGTAATAGTACTTTAGTCTTGTGTACTGTATGCTGGTCCTGTAGGTAATAGTACTTTAGTCTTGTGTACTGTATGCTGTTCTGTAGATAATAGTACTATAGTCTTGTGTGCTGTAAGCTAGTCCTGTAGGTAATAGAACTATAGTCTTGTGTGGTGTATGCTGTTCTGTAGATAATAGTACTATAGTCTTGTGTGCTGTAAGCTAGTCCTGTAGGTAATAGAACTATAGTCTTGTGTGGTGTATGCTGTTCTGTAGATAATAGTACTATAGTCTTGTGTACTGTATGCTGGTCCTGTAGGTAATAGTACTATAGTCTTGTGTACTGTATGCTAGTCCTGTAGGTAATAGTACTATAGTCTTGTGTGGTGTATGCTGTCCTGTAGATAATAGTACTATAGTCTTGTGTACTGTATGCTGTCCTGTAGATAATAGTACTATAGTCTTGTGTACTGTATGCTGTCCTGTAGGTAATAGTACTATAGTCTTGTGTACTGTATGCTAGTCCTGTAGGTAATAGTACTATAGTCTTGTGTGGTGTATGCTGGTCCTGTAGGTAATGGTACTATAGTCTTGTGTGGTGTATGCTGGTCCTGTAGGTAATAGTACTATAGTCTTGTGTGGTGTATGCTGTCCTGTAGATAATAGTACTTTAGTCTTGTGTACTGTATGCCGTCCTGTATGTAATGATGCTATAGTCTTGTGTGCTGTATGCTGGTCCTGTAGGTAATAGTACTATAGTCTTGTGTACTGTATGCTGGTCCTGTAGGTAATAGTACTTTAGTCGTGTGTGCTGTATGCTGGTCCTGTAGATAATAGTACTATAGTCTTGTGTACTGTATGCTGGTCCTGTAGGTAATAGTACTTTAGTCTTGTGTACTGTATGCTGTCCTGTAGATAATAGTACTATAGTCTTGTGTACTGTATGCTGTCCTGTAGGTAATAGTACTATAGTCTTGTGTACTGTATGCTAGTCCTGTAGGTAATAGTACTATAGTCTTGTGTGGTGTATGCTGGTCCTGTAGGTAATAGTACTATAGTCTTGTGTACTGTATGCTAGTCCTGTAGGTAATAGTACTATAGTCTTGTGTGGTGTATGCTGGTCCTGTAGGTAATAGTACTTTAGTCGTTTGTGTGCTGTATGCTGGTCCTGTAGATAATAGTACTATAGTCTTGTGTACTGTATGCTGGTCCTGTAGATAATAGTACTATAGTCTTGTGTACTGTATGCTGTCCTGTAGATAATAGTACTAAGTCTTGTGTACTGTATGCTGTCTGTAGGTAATAGTACTATAGTCTTGTGTACTGTATGCTAGTCCTGTAGGTAATAGTACTATAGTCTTGTTTGGTGTATGCTGGTCTGTAGGTAATAGTACTATAGTCTTGTTACTGTATGCTGGTCCTGTAGGTAATAGTACTATAGTCTTGTTGGGTGTATGCTGTCCTGTAGATAATAGTACTTTAGTCTTGTGTACTGTATGCCGTCCTGTATGTAATGATGCTATAGTCTTGTGTGCTGTACTGGTCCTGTAGGTAATAGTACTATAGTCTTGTGTACTGTATGCTGGTCCTGTAGGTATAGTACTTTAGTCGTGTGTGCTGTATGCTGGTCCTGTAGATAATAATACTATAGTCTTGTGTACTGTATGCTGTCCTGTAGATAATAGTACTATAGTCTTGTGTACTGTATGCTGTCCTGTAGGTAATAGTACTATAGTCTTGTGTACTGTATGCTAGTCCTGTAGTAATAGTACTATAGTCTTGTGTGGTGTATGCTGGTCCTGTAGGTAATAGTACTATAGTCTTGTGTACTGTATGCTAGTCCTGTAGGAATAGTACTATAGTCTTGTGTGGTGTATGCTGTCCTGTAGATAATAGTACTATAGTCTGTGTACTGTATGCTGTCCTGTAGATAATAGTACTATAGTCTTGTGTACTGTATGCTAGTCCTGTAGGTAATAGTACTATAGTCTTGTGTGGTGTATGCTGGTCCTGTAGGTAATAGTACTATAGTCTTGTGTACTGTATGCTGGTCCTGTAGGTAATAGTACTATAGTCTTGTGTGGTGTATGCTGTCCTGTAGATAATAGTACTTTAGTCTTGTGTACTGTATGCTGGTCCTGTAGGTAATAGTACTATAGTCTTGTGTGGTGTATGCTGTCCTGTAGATAATAGTACTTTAGTCTTGTGTACTGTATGCTGTCCTGTATGTAATGATGCTATAGTCTTGTGTGCTGTATGCTGGTCCTGTAGGTAATAGTACTATAGTCTTGTGTACTGTATGCTGGTCCTGTAGGTAATAGTACTTTAGTCGTGTGTGCTGTATGCTGGTCCTGTAGATAATAGTACTATAGTCTTGTGTACTGTATGCTGGTCCTGTAGGTAATAGTACTATAGTCTTATGTACTGTATGCTGTCCTGTAGATAATAGTACTATAGTCTTGTGTACTGTATGCTGTCCTGTAGGTAATAGTACTATAGTCTTGTGTACTGTATGCTAGTCCTGTAGGTAATAGTACTATAGTCTTGTGTGGTGTATGCTGGTCCTGTAGGTAATAGTACTATAGTCTTGTGTACTGTATGCTAGTCCCTGTAGGTAATAGTACTATAGTCTTGTGTGGTGTATGCTGTCCTGTAGATAATAGTACTATAGTCTTGTGTACTGTATGCTGGTCCTGTAGGTAATAGTACTATAGGTCTTGTGTGGTGTATGCTGTCCTGTAGGTAATAGTACTATAGTCTTGTGTATATGCTGGTCCTGTAGTAATAGTATATAGTCTTGTGTACTGTATGCTGTCCTGTAGTAATAGTACTATAGTCTTGTGTACTGTATGCTAGTCCTGTAGTAATAGTACTATAGTCTTGTGTACTGTATGCTGTCCTGTAGATAATAGTACTATAGTCTTGTGTACTGTATGCTGTCCTGTAGGTAATAGTACTATAGTCTTGTGTGGTGTATGCTGGTCCTGTAGGTAAATAGTACTATAGTCTTGTGTACTGTATGCTGGTCCTGTAGGTAATAGTACTATAGTCTTGTGTGGTGTATGCTGTCCTGTAGATAATAGTACTTTAGTCTTGTGTACTGTATGCTGGTCCTGTATGTAATGATGCTATAGTCTTGCTGTACTGTATGCTGGTCCTGTAGTAAGTAGTACTATAGTCTTGTGTGCTGTATGCTGGTCCTGTAGATAATAGTACTGTATAGTCTGTGTACTGTATGCTGGTCCTGTAGATAAT